>JANIJG010004797.1:14208-40052 GCA_024611175.1 Megaceryle torquata | reverse complement strand
GGAGCAGGCTGCCCAGGGAGGCTGTGGAGTCTCCTTCTCTGGAGACTCTTCCAGACCCACCTGGATCTGTTCCTGTGTGACCTGCCCTGGGTGACCCTGCTCTGGCAGGGGGGTTGGACTTGATGATCTCCAGAGGGCCCTTCAAACATTCTATAATTATGTATATAACAGTTATTATTAGGAATATGTTATTGTTATTATTTTGTTACTATAATGCATCTCTAACTGAAGTGGAAGTTCAAAGAAAATATTTAAGGGCAGCAAATTTCATTCAAATAGCAGGAAAAATACATTAATCAGTTGATTAGATTTGGGAATATTCTCAGAAGGAGAATGCCAGAAGTCCCATCACATGAGTCACTTAAAAATATATTAGACAAAGCTCTTGGGAATACATTTCAAAGAGCAGTTTTATTTTGGCAAAAATTAAAGAGAAAGTGAGCTAATAGCACTGCAGGATTTTTCATTGCTCAGTTCCAGCTCAAAAATCTATGATTCAAGTTCTGAAATGTGTATGATCTATGAAGTCTCATTAGAATCTGTTTCGCTGCCAGAGAAAATTTGATTAGAATAAATTTCCCTTTATTAATATGAAATCATTGTTATACATTAGATATGAAGTATAAGGTGACTGCCTTTAAAAATAATTTCAATCACCCACTATTAATATAAATGTTACTCTGCAGTTGCAACAAGTTTCAATTTTTCTACAGTCGATGATCTCTGCAACAAGCACAGAGCAGTTCAAATAACACCACACACATCAAAATAACGCCGTCTAATTGTAAAGGCATCGACCTTGCAGCAGACCTTCCATGTGGTGGATGCATAATACAGGATAGGGACCAACAGATACCAGCCCCTGAGCTGTAGTGGGCTAACCGGTCACGTGCTGTTGAAACCCATCCTGTTTTCCATCCGCATTTTTATGGGATCAGTAGACATTGTACATCTGTGACTATAGAAACGTGCTGCTCTGCCATCCTCTTCTTCTTTCCTTTCTCCTTGATTATTTCACCGTTGATTATTGTTCCCTCATCTTTGGGGGTTTTATTGGGTGCGGGGAGGGAAGCATTATTCCTTCTAATTGATCTCTTACAGCATGACCACTTCCGCTGTCCACAGCACCATGAAACATTCTCAGTGTGCAAATCCCGTGTGAGACAGCCTCTCAGATATCATCTTAGAATTCCTTGAATTATTTTATTCCCATTGTCACTGGGGAGTCCACATATTATGAGATGTGCTGTAAATACTCTGTTGGTTGACTTCAGCTGTAACTAGCAGTGGAAATCTCAAGTGGAAGTGGTTACACATTGCTTTACCTCAAACGGGGCTGGGTACCATGCTCTCTCACATCTCTATGTGCTCTCTGTAGTTGATTGTGGGGACATTTTATTTTTACTATTCAGAAGACTACAGAAGACAGTAGAAACCAAGAGGCCAGATTTTATTCCCCTTTAAATGGGAAACTGATCTTTCAAGGGACTAATTTCTCAAGTGTAACCCGGAGTGTTTGGCAATAAAAGTTTGTTCTGGAAAACAAACAAACAACCAACCCAAACATGCTACTAAGTCCTTGAAAAATCTTTCATCTGTCTCTGTGATATTAGTATTTCAGTGTTCACATAATATATTATTCTTCCCAAAATGAGCAAAAATGCTACATGACATTCTGGTCTTTTTTTCACTCTTGACAGTACTGCTCATTACAAGGAACTTCCCCAAGTGGTTCTTGTAAGTATTGAGTATTTTTGTTAAAATGAATCATGTCAGCTACTTAAAGCACAAAAAGCAAACTTCAATTAATATTTTGGTTGAAGGAGGGAAAACATTCTGAATATCCTCTGTGTATTTTCCTGGGATCTGATCTTTTGTTACTTGTCTCTGAGCAAGCTGAAAGAATTTTAGCTGTTCCTAACGGGATCCTATTTTGCTTTACCTCTCGTCCCTGTTGTTTATTCCAAACTCTAAGGGATCCTTGGTTATTTTGCTACAGTATTATTCAGTCAGAGGATAAAAAGTCTGAGAAATGCCAAGGTATTATTATAACAGTATAATTAGCTTGCAGACAGCTTTTCTGTCCATCTCAGTTCCCCAAGTAATTAATTAAACACAGCTGCAGACTGGAACAACTGGTGCAAAAAAAAAAAAAAACAACCCAAAACCCCCAAGCATTTGCTATTTGCTTTTCCTTCTCACTTCTAGGCAGTAGAAGAAGGGGAAGTTATGTAGGAGCAGTTAGAACAGCTAAGGACCGTCTGCTTTGCCCCATGGCTTGAAATCCTGTTGAGTTAAATAGGACAGATGAGCAAAAGCATCTGTAAAGCACAGCGCACTGCAGCCAGTTCACGCCAGCAGCGGGGGTGAGTATTTGAAAATCATTGCTAGTCTCATATGACTATGTCCTGGAAATGACCTAAGGAGGAAAAGCCCTGAGGATCTTTGCCAAACTCCTCTGTCGTGTCTTTTTTACACGGTGCTAGAAATCAAGTGCATAAGTGGGAAAAAATGGAATAACTGAAGCAGTCTGAGTTTGGAAGGGAACTGGCAGAAAAATGGAGGAGGTGAATTTAATGCTTTCAAATGTTCCTGGAAGCAAATGGTGTTTAAAAAAAAAAAAAAAAAAAAACCAAAAAAACCCCCTCTCTCTCTCTTCTCAGGTGCTTGATGTGGCAGGCTTGACGGTGTGGGGGACTGACCATAAATTCCTTCGGGAGAATTAAAGGGAAAGCAAAGTGTGAAGTGAAATTACTCAAACATTCAAGGATATCACGATCCATGAAAGAAACTGACTTTGGAAAGGTACGTTTGCTGTCCAAGAAGCCAGCTACCAGGCTAGATGATTGACCATTATATGACAGAGTTTTATAATCAAGGTGTCATTAAATGTGGACAGTTAGTGCATAGACAAGCTAAGCAGAGGAACTCAGACAGATAATTGGTTTCAAAACCATGTTTCTATAGCAGACACCACTGAGGAAGAGGCACCTTGGACCCTGGTGACTCTGCTTCCTCTTCCACCCTCTAGCATCACCACCAAAAACCAGATAGGAAGCTTTAACACCTGTAGACACCCACAAGAAAGCTTTACACTGAGAAACTTCACCAGCAGCACGCAGTGGATACTGTAAAAAGAAACAACAGCATCTGCCAACCTGACAGGGAGTTGTGAGAGGTTTGCTGCCTCCTGGGAGCTAAGATCTGAGACATTGAGAGGGTGCCACAACTTGTCAGGAGCACTGACTACTTCTACCACACTGTTACACTTCCATGCGGGCGTGAGTGACACTGTGAACAACAACCTGGGCAGAATCAAGGAAGACTGTAAAGCCCTAGAGGTGCAAGTGATTTCTCATTGGTTCCCAAATTCTCTTTTCCCTCCCTTTTACCAGTTAGAGGAAACAGGCAAATGATGAATATCAACTCCTGGCTTCGTGGCTGGTGCCGTTGCAGGGGTTTTGGGTTTTATGATGATGGGACATTCTGTGACAACTATAACCTGTTAGGGAGGGATGGAATTAGCCAGTTAGCCACAGAGGTAAAGACTTGAAGAATGAATCATAATGCATCTTTGTTGTCTTTTCACATATCAGCTGCTTTCCCAGCAGAAAATGTAGAGAAGCCCAAGAAGCAAGGGTTAACTTTCCAAAAGGTGCCTGGGGATGCGTGTGTGCTGTCACAGCCTTCCCTGGTTCACGGATACAAATGGCCTGCTACAGTACAAAATGTTTTATGACCTGTGTGATTGCTTTTCCACAAAATGCCAACACTGTCAAGGAGTAAGGAAGCCCTGTACCTGAGCTCTGGTGGTTTGGGGTATTTTTTTTTTGCAATGTGTTCAATGGCAGCCATTCTGGTTTAAAATGAAAAAGGGATTTGTCCTGCAAGGGGAAACCATTTATGCTTGCAAGGCATAGGTTGTACAATGTGTGGAATGTCATCGCCCATGTCCCATCCAGCTTTCTTCATCCTCTGTGTGATGATGGAGGTCCTGCCTGCTTGCCCTGAATGAGTCAGGGACCATAATGAGGTTTCCAGAGGCATGGCTGGAGCCGATAGCCCTTTCCAGACACTTCCAAAGATATTTTAAGGGCAATCTAGACATATATACTTGTCATAAGCTCCTGTGCAGATTTAGGCTGAAATACACAGTTCTAAAGGTCAATATTTGACTGTATAGACTCTAAATAAGTACTTAAAAGACCTTTGCAAACCTTTTTTTTTGTGCATGTGGTGATGATACACATTGAAGAGTTGCTCCTTGTCTCCGGGCAAACAGGACTACAAGGAAGCACAGTGTTGTTCACCAGTGAATTAAAGATACTGTAAATGAGATGTTTGAGAAATAGTGCTTAAAATAAGATGTAGGACTCTGGCTGCCCATTTATTTCATATGTTATTTATTACATATCAATATTGAAATCCTGTTGAGTTAAATAGGACAGATGAGCAAAAGCATCTGTAAAGCACAGGTACTGAGATGCATTGTCTTACTGGAGAGGCCCAGAAACCCCAGAATTAACTAATAAAAATGAAGATAAAGAGGTAAAAACAGGCTAGAAAGCAAGTGACAACCCTTAGCAAGATTATTCAGGGGAGAAGACATCCTTCTGATCTCTACAGGTATTAAAATTATGCAGTTCTGGATTTTGCAAGGTATCGCATGGGCAGCAGGAGGGAAGAGTGCCAGCTGCAGCAAACCATCACCTCACCCCTTTGCTGAGGTCCTGCAGTGATGGAGCTAGTGGGAGAATGATGTTCTGAACTTTCCAGCCCTTGAGATGCTATCAACTCTGGGAAAAAAAAAAAAAAAAAAATCCCCCAAAACCAGGGGTAAAGCAGTTTCCATATTCTTCAGAGCAAATATCCAGGCCTTTCTTTAGTCAGCATTGATGGTTTATGCTATTCCTTCTTGCTCTAAGTTAAAAAGCAGGCTATATCTGTTCTTCAGCAATTTCCACTGTTACAATGTCATTTATGGGCTGTCAGTACATTTTAATGTACACAGCAAGTTCCTTACTGGATGTGGTCATAGAGTCCCAGTGATCTTCTTGCAGTGTTTCTCTTCAGGGTAGTTAATAAGGTCATATCCTGGAGGCTTAGGATAGTAACTCCACTGCTCTTTGCTTAGCTGCCTTCATTTGTATACAGCTTCATCATGTCTTAAATGAAGGACCTGTTAATTCTGTTTCTTTTCTTAAAGCCTGTAAGTTTGACCAGTAGCCAGTTTTCACAGTTTATTTTCCAGGATCTCATACACACTGCTTGGTTGACAGTGCCTCTGCCAGATACTCTTACTGCACCTTCACGATGCACCAGTGGCTTGCTGACCATATGATTATGATTCTCACCACATGACAGAGAAAGCTTAATTCCCACTGCAGACTGGGCTGCCTCGGTCTCCTACCCCCATGTTTTTTCCTGGGACAATTACCAGTAATCACAGTGCATAGCTGTGGCACATCCCTTCAGGAAAAAATGCTCCTGGCTCTACTGTGGAGGAAGATCAGGGTGAGCACAGCCTTCCTGTCGTCTCTTCCTGCTTAAGTCTCTCTACAGCTGGGCAGAGAGCAAACTGAAGGTAGATCACCAATGTGCCATGCTTAGACAGCTACAGCAGGTGGTAAGTGTGCCATTGCCAGAGCTTTTCCAGTTCCTACCATAGAAATCAGATGATTAGATTGGTTAAGGATTTCACAGAAAAAATCCATATATAATTTTAAAGGACACTTTCTTCTCTGTGTCCTATGTTTTGGTTTGGTTTTTTTTTTCCTTGATTTTCTCTCTCTGTGATAAAGAAATGGACTCTGTTGTGTTCCATTCAGTAACTGAGACTCACTAGGATGTTGGTTTAGACTGTCCCTGACTCAAGTATTGTGGGAGTCTGGGTGAGACTTGGGCTTCTCTGTACAGTTCAATACTCCAGCTGATCTGAGATAATCCAGGTTATATTCCACCAGGCATGTCCGCTGATCTGGAGTTTCATTCAAAGGCTTCTCTGAACAACAGTAGATTATTTAGACGTAATTAAATCCTTTCTGGACTCCAAATATTGTAGTTTTAAGCAAACTTGATTGACATTTATATTTTTATACTAAATCATGACTACAGGTAGATCTGCTATGGCAAAACCTCTAATTCTTACTGAAATGCTTCTCTGAAAGGCTTTAAAGAGAGAAACTCCAGGAGCTGAAATCCAAATATTTACTTGGCAAATGGATATGCCAGGCCTCAGTGCAAGGTCCTGCTGGTGTTGATTTATCTGTTTCCCACGGTAGACCTTCAGAGATCTCAGTGATACTGCAGCATACTGACATTGAGCACATTCTGGATTTGAGCTGCCTGCTAAGCTAGAACAGAGGTTACAGTTGGTTTTCTGAGCTCAGGGGTGTCTCAGAGCATCCACCTTGCCCATGGAGGCTACCAAATGGCTCTAGCTGCTAACAGTTCTCAACTTGGGTTGTTCTGAAAGTCAAAGAAAGGAAAGGGCTTAAGCCTGGTACAAGCACTGAGGGATGACTGCTTTACACCAGGATTTAAAGAATTATAAATATTATCTATAAATTAGCTACAGGAGATTCAGTTCAAATGCACCTTTAATCAACTTTATTTGACTTAATTAAAATGCCTTAAAAAAAAAAAACAAGAAGAAAAGTATAAACATATCAAAACTGTTAGCTCTGTACTTATTGTTTGTGTCACTTTCTACTTGCAATCAAGGTGAAGAGAGAAAACCTTGGGGTGGATCCTCCTTGTTTCAGTCTTACTCTGAATGAAGCTCTGTGAGGATTGTCCCTTTTCCACTACACACCTGCTTAGTTGTCAGTATTTCTTAGATTTCAACTTTTGCTCTCTACCAGCCTATGGAGAGTCAGAGCATGGTCCTGTTAGCAAGTTTTGATCCAAATTTGTCAGCCAAGGCTGCATTCTCTTAAACATCCCCAGAACATTTTTTTCCTGTGTCAGTACATTAAAGATTTTGGTTGCTGTTCGGGAGGATCTTGAGGTCTCAACAGGATGCAGTAACTACAGTATAAACACCTGTTGGCAGCCAGACCCTGGCTCAAAAATCTTTGAAGTTAACAAGACAAGACAGAAAAAAAGGTAAATAAGAAAGGGGAAAAAAAAAAAAAAAAAAAAAGAAGATGCACTATGCAAAAATACAAAAAATGTGAAACAAAAGCAGAGAGAGATTAGACATCAATCCAAAATAACCCAGGAAGTGTGGCAGAATCAGAAATTAAATCCAGGTCTTCCCCATTCAGGTCCAGGAACATGTGAACAGACTGACTAACATCAGCCATAGGCTATAAGATTTTTATTGGGGTAACCTCTGCCAACACTGGATGTTGTGTATGTTGCAGAGAACGCTCTCTGGGAGGTGTGCTCACTTGCAAGGGAAATTTTGCATCCTTTCTCCATATATTCTAAAAGAAATCACTTGAGCAGGCAGTATTTCAATTGCAAGCTCTCTGCAGTTCACGAAACAGCTTAGGTTGTCCTCTCATAGTTTATGATGTCAACAGGCCCCTCGATTGAAATACAGCCTTGAAATCCACCTCTTTCTTCCAGACTCCAGTATATATTATTCTCGTAGTGTTTTAAGACAGCTGTGTGAATTAATGAACTGATCTGAGAATCGAGGTTGGCCAAGAGTGCCATTTGAAAGTCATGTAGATGACCTCATAAAAACTGTAAAGAATGCTTACAGCTTGCTTGTAAAACAAATCTATTCTTTAATAACTCAAAATGCCCACATAATTCAGTATACATTTTAACCCAAGTGACTGCTTCATAAGAGAAGATGAAAATTTCCCATGAAAAAGACATTTATTCAGTACAGGCAACTATAAACTTTAATTGATATTTCACAGTATGTACAAGTTTGCTCTCCAGGGAGTGTAGAATATCATTTTTGCACCTGCACTCTTAACTGCAGTCTTATAGTATTTCAGCCATTAAACATTTTTCATTAAAGCACTTCATATAGAATTAGTATAATCGGATTTTAACAAAAGCATTCTATATATAGGTTTTTCACACCGTATTAATACAGAACTGTTAGAACTGGAGAAGCAGTATTGTGCAAGCAAACCTCAGGTTTCAATCCACAGGCAGTAACAGGGGTGATCTGCACTTAGAGCAGCGTATTTGTAAAACATTTTTATGCAACGTACTTGACTGTATCTGAGAAGAAAGGTATTTCTAATAAATTAAGGGGGGTTTTTTCCACATAAATTGCTTTCTTTGCACTAGATTTCCCCAAAGAAATCAGGGAATCTAGTGAAATAGCAGTTTATGGTACAGCACAATGGTATATCACATTCTTTACAACTTCCAGCCTTGGCAGTCATAAAACCTAACAGTAGAAAGGGTGTTTGCATACTGAGCAGCAGAGCGAATATTTTTGGATGGCTGTAACTTAACAAATCTGCAGAAATATTTGTCTTATGGTTTGTATTTTATAGCTGTTATCTAGCTGGCAATCAGAGGTGAGCAGCTGCGCAGTTTTAAGATGTATGATTTTAAAACAATGAACTGGAGGCCTTGCTAAATGGTTCCAATTAGATGTGGAGAGTAGGAAACATCACAGGACTTTTTGCCTTGCGTTTGAGACAGGAGATTGAAATTGGAAGTGCTCTACAAACTCAGTGAAGGCAGAGACTCCTTAGTCATTTGTAAGAGACCCTTGAGAATATCTGCAGGTTTCCATGAACATAGCTGGGGGGATCCTGGGGATCTTTAATGTGCACTGTTTCTTTCAGATAGTTCTCACAGGCACTCACCTCAAAAACACTTTCCCCTACAGAAGCGCCAGACTTTATGGACATTCTTCTCCCTACATTCGACAATGATTTTACTGTTTGAGCTGAAAAAATAGAGAAAATAAGATGTTTAGAAACTTGAAGGGATATATATCTGGGTTTCACAAAAGCCACTAAATGACAAAGTTCCCCATATACACAATGTACGATCTGTACAGGGCTGCAGGGAATGGTGGTTTGCCTGTCCTCATAATGAAAATATGAGACATGGTTTGTGTTTAGTAAAGGTACAGGGAGATATGATTGTTTTGTATAAAAATAACTCTCTCCATACCCCACAGACTTACAGAGGAGGTGTATGAAGGTGTGACTGATTGACTTTGTGATAACCAGCTTCAGACCACATGCAGGAATGGCTTTAGGCAAGGACTTTTTTGCCCATAAGGTAAATATAGAATATAGTTTAGGATTCAGAACAATTTCCCACCTGAAGGTTTCTGCTGTCACTTTCTTCAAAGAAAACCACCTTGGTCATGGTGGGGATTTGGCCAGACCCATGCTTACAGCACTAAGGATGGATGGATAATTAAGGTATTCTTCCTTCCATTATCCCAAAGAAGGTGGTTTATACTTTCACAACCACAGAGGGACGGTGAGCTCTTATTTTGCTCTGGATTTAGCAGCAGATAAACTGCTTCAACTTTAAAACTTTCAGATGACCTCCCAAAATACTTTGAGTCACAGATCTCTACCGTGCAGAAAAATGTGCAGAAACGCTCCATGCTCAGCTCCAACTGAGCATTAGTTGTGCTTTTGTCAATATTTTGTCACTGGGCTTGTCCAACTCATGTGAATATTGAACCTTTTCTGTGAGTCTCCTCCTTGTGCATAAGCCAAGGTCTTAGGGTATTTTTACATACTCTGCCTAGATATTTATTCTTGAAGAACACTTATACCAGGTCATCTGTCACGTTAACTTTTTAGTAATGATGGTCTTTTTTTTTAGCTGAGTTTTTAATTTGTATGTTAAAAACAGTGACCTTGCTAGGAACATCAGCGGCCTATTCAATATGATAGGTAGAGTTTAGGATTTCGAAGAAATCCCAGGACTTTCAACTATACACCACCAGTATGATCCCACACCAGTCACTTCACTGTCTAGTTGTTGCTGGGTCCCTCTGCATGTGTATGGTAGACCAACAGATATGTATCATACCTGGGAGGTGGTTTTTTTCTTATGTTGGCCCATTTTTCCCTCTGCAGGACAAGGTGAGGTTAGACTTCTAAAGCTATTCTGAGGCTCATCCAGACACGATCACTGGGTTTGAAAAGTGATGCACATGGAGGTAATGGCTGGTAGAGGAGGACAACGCAATCTTGGGTGGAAAAGATTTTACAGAGCCTCTCAGGAGCCCGAGGCAACACGGCTCACAGGCTGCAGCCAAAGCAAGGTGTGAGGTGCAGCAATTCCCCTCCCTGAGACCCACATCACGATCTGGCTAAACTGCTGAACTGGTGACGTGATTGGTTGTGGTTCAGAAAAGAGGGGATTGCTAGGTGATTAAGTAAGGTTGGTTGCTGAGTGACACTTATCTCATAATATATTTGAAGGTAATTGGAAACAGTTCCTCTTTCCTGGCTGATCTCCCCAGGTACCCCTCAGACAATGGTGAAGGGAAAAGATGAGGACAGAACCGAGCTAGGACAAAAAGCACTTCTGACGTTGGTTTGGGGAAATTTTTATTTTTATGTTTTAATAATGCAGTAAAGCTGACATGAAAGAGCAGTTCAATTTATTTTCTGATGGAGGGCCCAATGCAGTGGTTAAAGAGACTGCATAGAACTTGGGAAGCAGCATGGCAAGAGACTCTCTGCTTTCCTCCGTCCCAAACGTGGTCCCAAAACTCCTCCCAAGGTGGGAGTCCCATCCTTCACATGTGTGGTCAGAGACATCCACTGTGAAGTCTTCATATAAGCCTTTAAGAAGCTTCTAGTACCTGGGAGCCCAGTCAAACACCTTATCACTTATAAGGAGAGGGAATTACATTCACTGCTCATAGAATTTTCAAACAACATAAAATATAAATGTTGTCCAGGAGGCAAACAAAGCTTGGTGAATTTAACTAGCAGCGCAGCCTGTGGGAGCCTTTTGGAGATATTACATTTGGGGAGCTCTGTTTTCTCTTTCTACCCCACGACTGCAGATGCAACTGGTCCCCTAGAACATCACAGAGAAAATACAATGCACGAGAAAGATTCTAAATCTCTCCACTATTTATTAGCTCTTTGGCAGGTAATATCTACTTCCTCTGAGTATAGCTTAAAAAGCATGGGTTTGTTTTTTTTTGTTTTCAAACAAAAATGCAGGGCAAAATGACCGAAAAACTATGGTAATAAACTGGGATAGAGTAGGCTTGACTGTATTGCACGATTCTCAGTAAACCTCTCTCCTGTTCTGAACTCAGTCTGCTTTGCCCAGGTGGATGATCACAGATGGAGATGGTAGATCTCCAGGGCTGGGATGCTATCTCACTGTGAGTTTGCCCAGCAGGTATAGCACAGAGAGGTTCTGGTTTCTGCTGGAGCATCTTGACGTGACTGCCATGTAAATGTTGATCAGTCAGTAAAGCCTTACATGGAGGCTGCTGAGGAAAAACTTAATTCACAGAAGTTGAAAGTTGGTGCCTAAAATCCCTTGACTTCAATAGAGTCAGGATTAAATCTACATTTTAATTCTGGCATGGGAAAAGGTTTAAAAAGAAACTTAGTGTGTTTTTAACATAGATTAAATCTTAGATCATGCTCCAAATCATCTGTTACTGTGTGCAAGTCTGACTGGCTCCTGCTGCTGGCATTTATGCCACAGACAACTATATTATTTTCTGGATGACATTCTGAAGACAGAGACCAACAGACCGGTCTCTTCCTGTGCTCTCATACTGTCTTGAGTTTCATTTGTCAGGGTTGATAGTTAATGGGGCAGCAAGAGTATATTACTAATGTAGGATGGTATGTCTGATAGCAGAAGGAAAACAAAAAGCTAAGAATAAAATAATGTGTTTATAACAAGTCATTTTCCTTTTTTACTTGGAACACTCTTTTAATAGCATTTCTTATGCATCTTGAACAACATTATTTATGCTTGAAACTGAATTGTTTCTGTATTTATTCCCATATTTCAAATGTTAATTTTTCTTGATTCCGTGTGAAATGAGTTATCTATGGAGTAATCAGTCAGTTCTGTCCATTTGTGCAGTTCACATCTGTGGTGGTAGCCACTTTTATAAATAAGACACAGTAAATTCCATAATCTGTGAAATAATTTTAGCCCAAATGAGCATTTTGTGCTCTTCTTTCATGGAGATTGTTTAAAACAAGGCACACATGTTTCAATAGTAACTCTACACTTACCGAGAGAGAGAATTTTTGCATACTCTCTTAAATCAATCATTCTTGCATATTTGAACAGGGCTGCGTGCAGCAAGCTGAGCAGCTAATTTAAGGCCAGCTCTTTCTTTTCTCAGGATCAGAAACTTGTATTTTCCAATTTACCTGACTACTCATCTTTTTTTTTTTTTTTTTTTTTTTTTTTTTTTTTTTTTGCTTTGTCCACAAGTTCCTATAACATTCCTTACAGAAACACAGCTGCCATCTCTTGAAATACAAGTCATTGTTCATGGATGGCAATTTTTAATCCCCTCTACTGGCGAGATGCACAATTGTATGTGCCATATGCGAAAGCATTTACAATACTTTGTAGAGAAGGAAAGCTGTCAAGCATCTGCTTGGCTAAGCCTCATTCGAGTTGTGTATTTGGGAGAAAAGCTGAATTTTCTTCAAAGTAGGTGCTGATTCCTACTAATGAGCCAATACAGAGAACTTCAAGTGCGTATACAAACAACCAGGCTTTTTGCTGTCCTGGTTCTCTGTCTACAGTCATTTTGTCCATAACAAGTTGTTGGCTTTCAGCTAGCATAGTCCTACAGATTCCTGGGAATATTTATCAATTTGTTTCAGCTACAGATTTGGATTCTAATACGTTATATTTTCTCCTTAATGAGAATTCTATCCTTGTCTCAAGTCTTTTCTAGATGGGCTTCCTGGTAGGTTTTTGATGAAAGCTACTTGTCGAGCTCTGATCTCATTTTCTCGTGGAGTTTCTTAGTCTGTAGATTTATTCCCAGGTTTTTCTAGAAGTAGCTAGATAATTTTAAAATGTCAGCAAAAAAACCCTCAGAAAGATCTCTTGCTCCATTAGTAGAAATTCTTTGCACAAGTCCCGTTTCAAACAGACAGGGACTATTAATGTAGCACTTCTTGTATTCAGTGTAAGTAAGAGCAGGAGGTTTGGTCCTCTGCCTTTCACAGCTCTTTTGAAAACAAATATTCCATAATATCATTTCTAAGGATCTTTTTTCTCAGTGCTGTGCAAATCACCTCAATCTTCTAATAGGATTTTGATCACACAACTTAATACCAGAGAACAGCTCTCCTATGTTAAATGTGAGTAGGTCAAGGCTTTGCATTTTAATGTGTCCTTTATGCTTATTCTGCTCTTCTGCTGTAATGATTCAGGGCATTAATATATCATGTTGCCACCTAACCAAGTATATGAGAACAGCTTTGTGGGGTTGATGTTTTGTATTATTCCATGAATCAACCTAAAAGAGCTTGCCAGAGACTCTGCCAAACTCTTCTAGGGTGGCTTGGATTTAGCTTCTCTTGGACTTTACCTGCAGAGTGTTGAGGAGCTTAGAAATTCAATGGATGACCACTGTCTACCAGAAGTTAGTAAAATGAGGCCTGTAGTTTACTCCTGTGGCACAGCTGTGTGTTAAATGTAGTTTCCATTTAGTATCTCTTCAGATTTATATTCACACTAAACAGTAACGATGTAAAAACGCTTCCCTACCATCGACAAAGTATTACAAGAGGGAAATGTTATTTACTTATAACATCGATATATATTAGACATGCCCTTGCATATGAATAAGGATTAAAGGTGTACAGAAATTTATTGTGTATATTTTTAAGACATACACTTCATAAAAATAGGGTATTCTTATTTCCTAGCAGTTTTTAAGGTAAGCCTGCAGACTGCTATAGAGAAACGGGTTGCCAGGGTACGTAGGTCCTACTCCTAGCTACAGAAACTTGCTTTTTCTAAATCTGAGAGGCAAGAAATTCTCTGCGGATCTCTTCAACAAAAGCGTATTCTGTAAAGCAAGCAAACAGATCTCACTGTTCTGAGGCACGGCACTTAATTTTCCCTTGGGTAAACAAAGCAAATAATGGATAAAACCTGTAGGATCAAATGTCTTCAAACTATCAGAGTTGTGACTGCAGACTTTAATCCCCATCAGAAGTGAAAAATGGAAGAGAACTAAAAATTGTGGCAAATGACTTTTAATTGCTGGGGACTTGGCAATGACAGATTAATGCCACTGCTGGTATAGCATCTTAGAAGGGCTTTTTGAGAAGAATCACTGAAACCGAAGAGCTTATTTTAAAACATTCAAAGTCAGTTATTAAATAATTTCTTAATGGGTCCTTCTGTCATTTTGTAACTAAATTAGAAGAATTTTAAACTCTACATTTTCTTTGTGAGCATGTTATTGCCTTACCCTGATGGTAACAGCATGCTGGGCATACATGCAAGAGCTTGCTGCTCTGCTGCAGTTCCAGACAAAGTCTGGCATACAGATGAACTTGTGACACTGCTGCCATTTTAGTGCCCAATTGCTGCTCTATCTGTGGAGCAGATTCCTCAGGGAAACAAACAGCCTAATTTTATCCTTAAATTTAGGATCCTGGATTCTCTGGGGATAAATGTTCTAAATTAAGGCTGAGGAAACCGCATGACTGCAGAATAAATTTTTAAACAGGCAGTACTTTCAAGCCTAGTCAGCCAACTTCTATATAAAAAAGGTGACTTTAAAAAATGTTCAGAAATTTATTTTAAATAACAATATGCATCATTTGCTAAGTAACTTTTGTTGGGTTTAGGTGTTGAGACAGTGAAGATGGAAAAAAAATGTGGGGATCGTGGACCAATGGAAGAGTTCGCAGTGTCTGGATTCTCCAGTGACTCCATTTTCAAAAGACAGAGAAAAGAAAGAAAACCTACACAAATTAAGCATTTATTGTATATTCTCATTTAGCAAATGCATCTTTTTCACAGGTAGGCACTGTCGGATACAGCATGTCAAAGAGGCAACGGTGACTCTTGCCAAGAGCCTGGCTGAGATGTCCTCACTCTTCTCATCGCTCGGTGAAGACCTGTGCAATGTGCCGCTTGTACTCTGACTTGCAACCTCTCATCCACACACTCCGAGACAAAACCTAACCCAAAGTTGTGCCAAGCTGCTTCACACTGTCCCACCAAAGGCCATGGAAGCTGTTAAGCGGAAAATTATTTGCTAGGCATAACGGGTTCATCTGGCTCAGTGAAGACATTTGGGTGCCAAGGACCCTCCCGAGTGGCTATAAACCACCTCTTTAAAGGACTAAATGAGATGAACTGCTGGGTATTCTCTATTAACCTGAAGAGTGAGTTGTTGCATCAGGACAGCTGTATAAATGTCCTCAGACTCTGCTGTTGGCAGAGAACAAAGGCAATAAAGTTGAACTCTACTGTATGCTGCTCTTTCTTACCTGGAAGTTTTGATAAGAGTTTCCCACGGGGTTTTAATTTTGTCTTAAAGACCAATTTAGTCAAATCTTTGAATATTTCAAGGCTGCACTCTCCAGTCTGCTTAAAGTAAAACCAACTGCTAACAAGCCACTATAATATTTTTTTTTAATGTTATCTTTAATCAGTATCTTTGACTGTCTTGTAAACATGTTTCCTTACAGGCTAAAATTCATGGCCCCTGCTATAGAAGTTGAGAACAGAAACTGCTTGAACTCCACTCCAGTGCTCTACCCAGCACAGCCATTCCCCTAAGTTTAAGCAGGACTTTGCCTTATGCTCATCCAGAAAACAGGGGAAAGTTTGCATATGCAAAGACAATCTACTTCTTTTGCAAGAAATAATACGATGTGAGTGGAAAGGCAAGCCATTCTTCACCTTACAATGGCATGCAGGATGCTGTTACTAAACTGCAGACTACAGCCTGCCTTTGTAAATTCCCACAGAGACTCTCTTACGGGCATGAAAAACACTTGTAGTGGAAACATTGCAATCAAAATGGGACTTTCAGATCTTCTCTGGTAGATCTTCTTTTTTTTTTTTGAAGAGGAAATTTCATCCCTGACTTCAGTGAAGTCCTGGATACTTAGAAAATAAATGCTCCTTTTCCATGGCCTCATTTGCTCCATTTAAAACTGTAAAAGAGCTCAACTGTATGGAGTTCTTGCACTAAGCAGTCTTTTCCTCCATGACTATTAAAAGAATAAAGATGTTTTCTTTGGCCAAGAAATTCTTGGTTTTACTTCTGTGCTTTCATATACTTTTGAGTTCAGTTGGGGCTGGCTTGTCTGAGCTCCCAAGAAGTTTCTGATTAATTAGCAGAAACTTATTTCAAGATGTTGCTAATAATTCATAGGACAGACTGCATCTTTTTAAAGAAAAAAAAAACAAACAAAAAACAACTACTCAGCTAAAAACAGAGAAATATTTAACTTATTTCACTGAATGATCTAGACACATAGGCAGAGCAGAGAGGAGTAGTGCTCATCTATACTAGCTTACAAGTCTAAAAGATCAAAGAACTTAGAAATAATTTAAAGAAACTCTGCAGCAATTTGGTTTTTTGTGATGTTTCTCTTATTTGAGTATTTTACCCTCTTTGAAATATGAGAGTAACCATAATCACAATGCAAATTAAATTTTGAACAGATTCCGATAAGAAGCAGGTAAGCTAAAGTTCCTGTGTCATGGAGGAATCTTGGGTTGACTGTCCACATCTATTTATTACATCAGCTTAAATCCTTATGCTGATGCAGCTATAACTTCTCAAGATCAGTTCTTTGTGCTCATTCCAATTTAAATGGATCTTAAAATTTGTGAAGCTCAAAAAATTTAAGCCAGTTAGAAAAAAAAAAAAAAAAAGAATCAGGGAAATTAACTGAGAGACCTTTGGTCCCAGATCTCTCCAGACATTTTGAAATCCCATATTTCGAAGAGACTCTATAAAATATAGTAGAAGTTCTGTAAACTTGATGGATTTGGTGTGTATAAGACAAATAATGATCACATGAAAAATGTTGACATTTACTATCTGAGGGAAGACCGCTTTGCCATTTCTTCCCAGGTCTAATATGTCAGTGGCAAGAACGCTGTGTTAAATATGAATATGCATGATTTTTGATAGAGATAAACTGGAAATTGTACAAACTCTAAGACTGCTTCTCAGCGTTGCGTTGTGGAGGCAGCTTGAAAACAAACTATCTGTGAATCTTTGGGTCTGATGAGACAGTCTACTCCTCTAACAACATTCTTGGAAATATTGCCATCCAGACCTGGTTCTTCCGGCACTTGCATGCAGGCCAGGAGGAATAAGGTCCCAGAAACATCTGCCCTGACTCCCTCTCCTTGCTGCTGTCTTCCTAACCTTACTTTTTGCCACCATGCCATGTTCCTACAGTCCCCAACCAAACTCTGCATGGCTGCCCATGCTGAGCTGCAATTTACTTCAAAAACTGTGAGAAAAAATTGTTGGATCCTAATGATGACCCAATAGCACCAATGAATCAGCACTTCCAGTCCTACAGCTTATTTCCAGAGATTCTTCTGGGAATGAGGGGGAAAACAGAGATGTTCAAGATAAGCAGCTTATGGGAAAACAACCATTTTATTAATAACTCAAAATACTTCTTACATGAATGCAAATGAGATTTCTACAAGCTAGTTTAGTCTGCCCACACAGGGTTTACATGCAATACGTCATTTAAATCAGATTTGCCCTGCCTGCACATGGCCTTTTAAAGACAGAAATCTGCATTCTCTTAAGGTCTTGGGTCCACTACACAGAAATTGCAGCAGAAATTACTCCAGCAGAAAGCCATTCCCCCACCCTGCTACTTTCTTTCCTCCATTACACAACATGATTCATTTTACAGTTGCAGGCTGAATGTAGCCGAGATGAACAGAATGATTTGCACATCCTATAACACCTATATTTTATTAACACCTATAGCATACGAGGCATTTCTTTTTTATATGAAGTCCCAATAGTACTCTATAAGTGGGCTGTTGTCCACTTTCTACCATAAAAGACCAGAGAGAATACACAACAAATTGAGAAGCACTAGAAAGGTAAGAATATTGCCCTTTTACTTTCTCTCATATTATTTATTCACTCCTTGGGGTGTCATGAATTCCTGGACAAATACTCAAAAAAAATCTTCTTCCGGAAAGCACTTTATCAATCTTGCCAGCACTACATTTTCCTTGCAGCTGACAACCCCAGCTTAATTTCTCTTCTGGTTAGCATTCTTCTTCTTACAGCATTCTTATACTGTTCCAAGGCACGCCTGTGCAGTGAGTGAGTACAACAGGTACAGGTTTTGCAGAAGCTTCCCCTGAACACAAGCACTGCAGTGATAAAATGTGGACAAGAACAGACCCTCATCAGTGCCCCTGTCCTGTGGTGAAGCTTTGTGATAACTCTCAGCTACTGTTTCAGCTACTACGGTGTAAGCATGGGGGGGTTGACATATTTCAAGGTTATTCCACTTTTCCATTTGCTTCTGTTACCTTGGGACAGCTTCTTAGTTTCACTTGGACCGGTGTAAATTCAGAGACATTTCTATTTTATAGCAGTGTAACTGAGTAAAGATTGGCATTTCTTGTGCCTGGCTTGCCCAATTCACCAGGCTAATTTCACCTTGCCCCTGATAATGCTGAGGAATCTTTTGGGTCCTTAAGGACATCACTATGGGTTGCCTGAGCCTGTTTCTAACTGTCTACACCTGCAAATCTCATCTGTCCCTACAGTGGAAAGCCTTTGCAGGGGGGACTCCTCTGCTTGATGCCATCTTCATGATGCCAGAGCAGGAGAAGCTGGAATGGTCTCCAAGCTGGGTAAACATGAGGAATACAGAGCAGCCTTCTATTCCTGCACAGCACTGTATATGCAGCAAAGGGACTTTTCTCCCCTTCCTACCTCACTGGTTATACTCCTTTTCCAGAATGGGTTGCACCTGCAATTTAAACAGTACCTTGAGCAGAGAGGCTCCAGATCAAGAGGGAACCAAGTTCACCTTCTTCGTGTCCTTCAGACCTTCCCTGGAAAGAGAGATTGCTTAAAGACGCGACAGCTAGCCAGGGTCTTTCCACAGACCCCAAGAGGCCTCTCTTCTGCCGTTGTTTGACTTTTTATCATCCATAGGTACCAGTATCCATCTTGGGGATCACTTTACTCAGTCAATTAGTCCCACTAATTGAAAGGGACTAATGCTAGTTCCGCTCAGCACCAGAAAATCCTCTGGCTATGCACAGCCGTGTAATTTCAGTCCTTCTCAGTACTTTCCCTACATATTAAACTTTAATAACCTCTCTGTGGCAGGAGTTCAAGTCTACTAGCTTTTGGTATGTTCCTTAAAGTGAATGTCCATTTTCAGCTCTGCTGCACAGGAAAACGTCTGGTTAAAAATGCTAATAATTTGCTGCTGTGATTTCTACTGCATCAAAGACTGTTTTTCTCTGCAGCTTTTTTGTTTGCTCATTCTTGCATGTTTGATTAAGACAATTTTCAGTATAAATCTCTCTGTGGTTTTTATGAGAGCCACCTGAGATGAAATATTGTAAATTTACAAACATGAAGTCCAAAATGTACCCAGGGGCCTCATTTGCCCGGACATAAATACTACAAATACTTTGTAAAAGCACAGAAGTTATTGGAGTTGCCCATGTGTCATTTATTGTGAGGCAGCAAGTAAGCGAACTAAGAGGGACACACAGAGGCATGAAATCTGTCCCTGCTGTGATTTTCCCCCTTAAATAAAATACACGCTGAGTTCTATAAATCACTTGCAGGATCTTTGTATAACAAGTGGTATATGTTACAACCGAGGCCTGCTAGGTGAGGTGAAGACAAAATGATCACTGCCACGATGAAATTAACAATTAAATCTTGAGCGACCCTTTTAAAAGTGTTTCTTATGCTAGTCAGATTAGCAGGTAAAGAAAGACATTAATACATTCGCTCTGGTGAAAGAATGAGATGGGATTTCATTTAAACCCACAAAAGCTGAGGAAATCAAGACTCAAGTCAAATGAGGAGCTCTGGCTGCAAAGCTGGAATCCAGGTCTGGATGTGAACTGCCCCAGGTTGAAAGGATTTTGGCACTCAGGTAATTGTGATTTTTATACATGTCCTGAAATGAAATTTTCTGCCCCATTTAGATACATAGCTGAATTTAAACCTACACTGAGACATGCAACTATTGGTAGTTTTTACTGTTAAACCTAATATTCTGTGATGACTTTTTACAGTGCACCTTATGACCTTTGCCTCTACCAGATTGCTTTCTTGGGGCAGATCATAGCAATAAATAAATAAATATCTAAATCTTCTATTGGCATCTAAACCAAACTAAATAGCGATACCGTAAGCAGTTTTTCTTCATTTTATGAGGGCCGCCAATAATAATTTGGATTCAATATTCCAAGAATGATGACAATTTGTGTATCCTTGAAATATCTCTTACCAGGTAGATGCAATGAATATGAATTTCCAAATCACAGAAACAATGCTTCGTTTGTTTATTTTGGTTTTAACTAAAACCAGTTTACCACTAAAAGAAAAAAAAAAGGTATTCACATTTTGAAGATGCTCTTTAGAAATCCATAACCTGTTGAAATGACCAGTTCCCAGGAAAAAAAAATAGAAAAAACAATAAACCCCCTGAAAATTAACCTGAGGCACCCCAAGCATTGCTCATGTACTACTTGTTAATTATTCCACTTGCTAATATGAAGTCGCAGGGTGCTCAGAGTTAGCAGGGCAGAGCCAAAGGTTACATTAGCCTAGTGTGAGTAGACATGGAGTTCTCAGATAGAGTTGCTGGGAGCAGACAGCACTGAAAGGAGCACCTGCCCTGAACTCTCATCAGTGCATTAGTTAGAAACAGGAGAGAGAAACAATTGCAGCACTAATAAGCCCCAGGTGAAAAGACTATTTAGTTAGATATGAGTCTCTCTCTTTTTTTTCTTTTTCTTTTCTTTTTTTTTTTTTTTTTTGAAAGTGCAAATAATTTGATTGATGAGACAAACTGTGTGGAATTCTTAATTGCTCTTTGCAATAAAGCATACCTTTTGTGGTCCTTCCCTTTAAAATATAGGTTGCTTCACTGATAGAAACAGAGCATGATTGAGGAGGAAAAAATTCCCAGACATGACATACTGGAAGCCACTTGGTAAGATAAACCTTTCTATCATAACCTGTGTTTGCTGAGTGTTTGTGAGTCAGAGCAGTGCAGTGGGATTCCTTGTGAGCTAAAAATTGTTTATTAAGCATTTACAATATAACTTTTTATATAATTACTTCTTTTGAGAGTTTGGAATTTCTCTTTTCCTTTCAACCAAGCCTCTTTTTTTTTTGAGGGTATCACTTAAAAGTGCTTCAGATAGGCACAAAAATATGTATTAACTTATTTGTGCATTGATGTGGATAGGCTGGCTGTCAAATTGTCAGTATAATGCACACGTATATGTATGGAGTGAGCTGCTAGCTAAAACCAGTGGTTACTTCCCTTTAACATTATTTTACTGATCTTTAAATTTATGTACAAATATTTTAGAGTTGTTAGCAATAGAGAAAGGTATAACAGGAATTATTACAGTAGAAGAGACTATAAAACTGGATTTTCACATCAGCAAGTAAGAGAAAGGTCATATTGGTGTATCCTTCTTTCCAGTGTCGTGTAGATTTTGGCCACTGAGGGGATCCATGTTTGCTTAAATATGGTGCCAATTTCCATTTTAATCGCTGTGGTGCAGAAGTGGGTAAATCTCTATCAATGCCTCAGCAGAGTCACACTAGGTCATCTCTGCGGTACTGGAGCCACCCAGATCCATCTTTGGAACTGAGATCGGGATCTGGCCATGGTTTGTTTCCCAGTTTTCCCAGAGTGAACTATTGAGCCAAGCTTAAAAATGAGATCTTGCTTTCTGCTTTTGCAAGGGCCTGGCTCTGAATCATTGAAATATTTCCTTGATGTTGAAATATGAAATGCTTTCCACTGCCCACTCTTGCTAGCTTATGAATAACCACTTGCACCAGGTTAATTTACGCTAAGAAAAATCTGTTTGACAGCCAGTGAAAGGATTAGACAGGATAAAAGATTTCACTTTACCTTTGCTCTGAGACAAATTGTACTATTTCTTCTGATCCATGCAACACCTTCTCTGTCTGTGTTTCAGCACAAAAAGGGAGCTTATTTTGACAGTGTATAATGAGCAGCATGGCCATGAAGCGGGAGACATTCCATACAAGGGTCCAGTTAGTATGTTATCATTACATGGTTTCTCAGTGCTATTGGGGTAAGGAAATTTCCTGAAAGCTGGTACGTGTCAACCTCAGTTATTGGCCAATGTCTTTTCAAAGCAGTTGTGAGTGACAGTAAAATACTAGTGGCAAAATTCACACCTGGACGGTGAGAATGCAGTGTCTACTATCATGCAGTGTCCCAAAGTTAAATAATCAGTGAAACCCATTCCTGCTGGTGCAGGCAAGGAAATGGAAACTAAACCCCTTAAAATCAGAAATTAAACCTGCATGAGGTTGGGCAGAGAGAAATTAAATTTTAGAGAATGTCCACATGAAAACTCTTCCCTGTGAGATTTCAGTCTTTTAATTTAACACCAGACCAATGTGAATAAGCTCAGAGAAATTCATTTTGTATTCAGCGAGGATAATCCATCATGATTCACTGTATCCTTTATGAATGTTATGAAACCAGACTGCACTGTTTTAGAGAGAAATATTAGGAAATGCACCTGCTGATAAGTCCATCAATTGATTATGCTAGGGAGCTTACAAGGGCAAAATCAGAGTTATGAACCATCTCTATAACCCACAACAACTTTATGGTCTTCTTCACAGGAGAATAGAGACCATGCCAAGCTTTAGTAGCCTACCTTGACTATGCTCTGCCTAAACCAAAACCTCAGCTGCTGGACAGCTGTGAAAGATCAAGCTCAATTTTTTTTCACGACAATGAATTTGAAGGGTGAATCCAAAAGCCTAACGGATCCATTCCATTGGCAAGGGTGGGGTGGGTTTTTTTTTGTGTCAACTGATACAAGTTGGATCTTCAGAAATTTCTCATTACCATGATGTCGGTCAGCCAAAATATAATCTGCTCAGCAGCAGAACTGTCACACACTTGCAGCATTTCTGTACCAGATGGATGGGTTCACAATAAATTCTCATCTTGGTCCCTGGGCTGGAAATCTCACATAAGAATTGACTTTTTTAAAGGTTTTTGGTTTATGAGGTGCTTCATCCCAGAGAGTTTCTAGTTATCTCCTAGCTGGAACAGAATTGCTTCAATTCATAGCGTGGTCTTCCCCTCCCCATCCATACAAAACACCAGCTTGTTTTCCATTACAAGCACTAAGCTACAAACCTGTATTTTGTTAGCTCTTTACATTTTTCTGGCCATTTCACAAAAAAAAAATACTGATTTTTCCAAGAAGGCTTTTCTTTACCTACGTCCAGGCTTGTTACCTACTTCTATTGTTTAAATCTTCAGCTTTGACTACATTTCAGCTGATGATTTCATCTTTCTCATAACAAGTTTGGATGAAACCTCTAAAAATGAGTTATCTGGACCAGATTTGCCCTTGCTAATTTACTGGCTTCTGTACAGAGCTGATTGACAAAATCTGACTGATTCAGACATTAATTAGAGGCAAAGTACAAAGTTAAAGAATTCTGGAAAGAGAGATTTTGTTTTACATAGAAGAAGCTTCACA
The DNA here is from genome assembly GCA_024611175.1 of Megaceryle torquata. Taxonomy (NCBI): domain Eukaryota; kingdom Metazoa; phylum Chordata; class Aves; order Coraciiformes; family Cerylidae; genus Megaceryle; species Megaceryle torquata. The sequence goes on along the minus strand of JANIJG010004797.1, from coordinate 16,358 downwards.
CAGGTAACTGAAATCTTAGTTAAGATGAATATTTTCTTTTTATGCCACCACTTAAAAATTTATACTAATAAGTGTATCCTGTTAAAACTGCAGCACTCACATTTAATTCAAAATGATACTCCAGGGAACCAGCAGCAAACTACGTGCACACTGCTATGGCAGGGAATGCAGCACAAAGTAAGGTAATTTAATATAAAAATTATCCTATGAGATGCATGATGAGATCTCAGCACTCCTGCAAATGAGGATATATATTTACATAGAGCAATGATACGGTCCTGGCTGCTATGTTATACATCTTAATTAGATTACCTTTTGTAAGAAGAATATAGCTGATGTTGAAAATGTTCTACTGAAGGATGGCAAAGTGGCTAAGGGCAGGGTAAATGAGTTCAGGCACATCAGAGGTGGGTTTGGAGTTTTGTAATGTTTAACTGCATGCATGAAAGTGTGTTTAGCATTTGTAAAATAATTTATTTTTAATCATTTTGGCATTTAGTTCTACAAATTTCAATTAAAGTTCAGAACAAACTTCATTACAGTAACTGCTTTTACTTTATTTTCATTTATTTATGTATTCTGTGCTGCTGTTGATAGGATATTTAGCCTGAAATTCATGAAAGTGTTCTAAGCTATAAAAGTTAAGGCTCGATCATGTCAATGGCTACGCAAGGACTGCTGTATGGTAAAGGCTGTGCCTAACATAAATGGAATGGTAGTGGTATGAGTGGAATAAGATTTTGCCATAGTAAAAGAAAGCTGATTTCCATTTCAGCAATGAGAAATCTTCCTTTAAGTAAATTAATGGAATTTTAACTTAAATACCCATATGTATATGTATATCCACATATACATATGTGTGAAAATATATATATGTGTGTGTGTGTGTGTATCCAGAATAAATTTTTCAAATATAGGCACCCAAGTGAGTGTTGATGTAGGGGTATCAGAGTGATGTAGCTGTTTTTATCAAGGCATCTTTCTTCACCTGTTACACTGCAGTTGTCACTGGGTTAATGAGCACTGGTGATGTGTATCACTGACACTGCCCTCTTCTGCATCAAGCTCCTCAGTGTTGTCTCGGACTAAGACATATCTCATATGACTAAAGGGTACTGATTTCCTTAAAAATCCTGAAGGAAAAGTAGGCCTAGACAAAACATCTGAGCTTTTTATAACTGTGGAATTTCTATCCAGGGGAAGAGAGCTTTGGCTGTGCCTAAGTCCACGTATGTCTGAAAGTGTGCTTTCCTCATAATGGCATTAATTAGGACTCGAGCTTTTTTTTTTATGCCTACATGAACATTTCAAATATAAACATTTTCAATTAAAATCTTGTACTTCGAATCTAAAGTGTAACCAATACTGAAGAAAACAGTTGGATAAACTTGCAGAAGAATAAATTATCATGAAACCAGAAAGGAAGCAGAAAATTACCATATAAAAACATAACTTCTCAAATGAAAAAAAAAAAGTTACCATACTTTGGTTATTTAAACTGAGCAGTGAAAAACACAGTGATACAGCCTTCTTCATAAAGGAAAAGCAAACAATCACAGGCACTTCCTAGACAGGTATTCAAGAGTCATTGCCTTGGAGATACACGAACAGAAAGTCTTTGATGTGTGCCATGCACACAAGTGTCATTATTTTTCTCCCTAACAAGAGTTCACTTAATCAAGAGCAAGCTGAACAATCTTTTTTTCAAGTTGCTGTCACTAAGGGGTCAGGGAGAGGGACATAATCTTCCCTAAGTACCTCCCTCTCTCCTTAACCTTGTCCCAGGCTGTTAGAAGGTTTATAGCAGCTCTGGTTCTCCTCACACTCAACACAAGGAGTCAGATGTACTCCCAGTACCCATCCTATTATTACTCAGACTTGATTTTGCTGCAGCCTCACAGTTAAGATAAGAAGATGGGAAATAATTGAGAGTACGACAGCTGCAGTCTCTGCCAGGGTGCTCAAATTTCTGGAAACTAAGTCCTGGGGTAGACATTTTTCAGTCACTTGAACTGCTACAAATGTGATTCACCCGTGTCATCCACTTGGAAGTGAATTTTTAACCTTTTGTTTTTTAAAAAAAAGCTCTTAAAAATTCGTGTCTAGTGTTCCTGTATATATTCATGCTATGAGCCTGCTGAAGGGGACAG
>JANIJG010004796.1:68670-83732 GCA_024611175.1 Megaceryle torquata | reverse complement strand
GGGGGTGGGGGGGGGGGGCGGGGGGGGGGGGGGTGGTGTGGGGGCGAGGGGGAGGGAGGGGGGGAGGGTGGGGGGGGTGGAGGGGGGGGCGGGGGGGGGGGTGGGAGGGGGGGGGAGGGGAGTGATGGAGCAGCAAAGGGTTAGACCAGATTTTTGCCCTATGAGCCATTCCTACTGATACAGAGACTGCAGAAGTTTGCCCCCCCCCCCCCTTATTTTTCCAAAAAACAAGAACCAAACCAACAAAAACCCCTTAGACTTTCAGCAGCTATACAAACAAAAATCTCTCTACTTTTAACACTTGCCATGAAAAAGAAGGTGAGGGTCAGGAAAATGCCCATGCCTGTGTATTAAGAAAAGCTACAATTAGTTTTAAAAATGCACTTTTACTGTTTTGAACATCTCAGGGCAGCTCTTTTATGAAAATCCCATCTCTGTATGTGGATAATTCTCTCTGGTGTTCTTTCCTACTTTACCTCTTTTTATAGGATATGGTCTCTGGATGTACAGATCTCACCTATGACTCAAAACAAACACTGTATAGAACCCTACGCATTAAACAGTGGTGATTTAATTTGAAAGTGCACAGGGTCTTGCTAAGCAGCTGAAGAACTGAAAGTCTGACCAAAAGGGTGCAGATGGAGCTGACTGTTCTAAAACTGCACCCTTGATTACAACTATTATACAGACCATAAAAAAATGGCAGCCAGTAAACACAAAAAATGCATGGAAAAAGAAGGAAAAGGTTCCATCTAACACCCAGCAGTGAGGAAAAATTTTCCCCAAAGAGATCTTAACAGAAAAGGTCCCCATTCAAGCTTTTCCTGTAGAAAGTAGTTTTGTTTTTTTTTTTTTTTTCCCCGTGAGGAAAACCAAAAAGAATAAAGGAAACTTTGTTTTCTTCCTCAAATTGGAGAACAATTCCCTAACATTTAAAAAGCAGAAAAAATATTCAGAAACTCAGGGTTAAGATGTTTCTTTTTTTGAGTGTTTATGTTTAGCCTGCATCTGGGACTAACCTATTGCAGTTACTCAATCATCCAATGACCCCTTCCCAAGAAGGAAAAGGTATCAGGAAAAGGAGAGGAAAACACAGGGGTTGAGATCAAAATAGATTTGACAAAACAGCAAAACTAATACCAATATAAAGTATACAAAGCTACGCACAGCCCAGCAAATGTACAACAGTCATAGTAAGCAGTCCTCAGGAGCAGGATGATAAATTAAATCCTCCAGAGATGGGAAGAAGCAAGAGCCCAAGCAGAAGGGCCCTTACTTTAACTAAGCTCCCCCCTTTATAATGAGTGATGTTTATGGGACAGGACACACCTGTAGCCAACTCAGGTCAGCTGTCCTGGCTGACTCCAAACTGCTAATGGCAGACCATGGCAGGCCTGGGATTCTGTCCCAATGAAACCATGGAACGAGTAATATCATCAGTTTTAAGTAACACCACAGGAGGGACTGTTCCTTTAAAAGTGAAAAGTAACACTTAACCTCGAAGTTGCTACTCTGTGTTACAGCTTTTATAATGATTTCTAAGTAGAAAAAGTGGTGAATAAAATGACCTTTTAAAAAAGAGAGTACTGGAATAGTAGTGTTTGAAGCAAGAAAAAAAGCACCTTTTTCTATGAAAATTAATTTTAGCAGATGATTACTACAGCTCTGGCAAGAACGTGCTGTTATTAAAACAGTATTTTTGACTTATCAGAAGGGGATCTAGTTGACTTTGCAGTATTAATATAATCACTGCTGATAATTTCCCTTCTGAAAAAAAAATGCACAAAAAGTAGAACTAAACTCTCTGTTCTTCCATGGCTCAGCATTATAGAGACCTAAAGGCAAAATTGGCCAAAGACCCAGTCCAAAGCCCATTAAAAATCAATGAAAAGCTTTGCAAAGGGCTTCTAGTGTGGGTTAGTTCCCCACTGACTATAAATGAAATTAATCTGTCAGACAGCAATAATACAATGATATAATTAACCTGCTTAGAATATAATCACTTTAACTTTCAGTGAAAGTGATGAGTTTATTTCAATTACCTTGCCAAGATGCACTTGCTTGTTGTTGACCTGTTTGTTGTTGGAAAAAATAAAATAAAATCCTTTTTTGGTTAATTGCCTGGACTGGTAATGGAGTCTGACTTCTGGGGTCACTTGCAAATGTAGTGACAAACAGGGACATCTGTAGAATGGTGGAACAGCCATTTTCTTAGTGGAGCCAGGAGCATCCACATTTCACCCAAAAGTTGATGTGACCTCTATGCAGTATTGATTCTTGACTTCAACAGCTATATGGATGGTAAGACAGTATTGAGGTAAGAGGATGCTCAAGTTTTCCAAACAGAGATGGGCAGGTGAGGGGAAAATGTGGGCCCAGAGTCTGGAGATACCGTGACTTTGGGCCTCTTTGTTCTGAAAAACTCCCTGACAGACAGGCTGTCTTGTACCTTAAGATTTCACTGGGCTTTGGAAACTCAATAGTTCTCATTGATTTCTCAGTGCTATGGTTGAACTGTGCTTTCTCTCAGGGCAAGAACTAGCAATGACCAGTGACTGCCTCCTCTGCTGCAGTCCTGCCTTTCTCAACAGACTCTCAGGCCACTTCTGACTGTCTACTCGTGATTTCTTTCCTGTGTGAATTTCACGTCACACCAGGACAACAGGGAGATGGCAAGGTGTGCTCTTCTAAGTATGCGATGCTTCTCACCTGTGCATCTTAATGGAAGTTACTGAGAAGAGCTGCATTAAGCCACAGGAGGGGAAAAAGAGAGCATTAAATAAAGATGAGACTATACCAAGTGGAGCTATGAGGAACTTGGCAGGTTTGATTCCCACAGGTTCACATGAGTATCTTCAGCTGTGATCCACTGAACAGCTGCCAGACAGTAGTCACAGAGGCCTGGGCTCTGGAGTGAGGAGAGGCCAAATGGAGTACGATTTTTCCTTCTATTCACTCCCTGCCACAACTGTACATATATTAAGCTTTACATTCCTCTCCCCTTTCTTTTACTTTCCAATTTATGTCCTGAAAATGTGCAAGTCCATAGTTTTCAACAGGAGACAATAGTTAGGGGTAGAATATAGTCAGCTTTCAGAGAGTCCCAAGATGGACAAGTTTTGACCTAGTAAACTAATCACAGATATTTCTTTATTCTTTGAAAAATCTGAGGCAGGAGATGTTTGAAAGTATGAAGGTCACAGTGCACAGTCATAGAAAAGTCACAGAACAAATTGTATAGAGTTAGTAACAGTTGGAAAAAAGTTCAGATGCATCTTTAAGCCTAAATATAAGACTGAATAAATAGTGGACCTGTAATGGACAGACTGAAGAGGAATTTTGTTTGTGTTGACCTGGAAGAATTTAGAGAAATGGGGCAAAGGAGAAAAGAACATATATATATATATATATATACAAATTTTTAATCCATTTGAGCCTATTCTGTTTTCACATTATTTAACAGTAATTTTAATATTAAAAACTAGCTTCATTTTTAATGAGGTAAAAATGCCACTTAGAAGGCAAAGAAACAGAAAAGCTCCAGTTTGAAAAAGCTGACAAAAGATGTGATCATGTCCCTGACAGTTGTTCTTCCTGACCCTTCTTCATTGCCAAAATAGGCCACATGACATGTTCACCCAAACATCTTCAGTTGTTCTGGAAATCTATTTTTAGGTGAAATTCCTATTCTCCTGAGAGTGCTTGCTGAGATCCTCTAAACCTGGCATTGAGTGTAAGGCTTTTACTTTGTTCTTCTACATGGCAAGCTCACCATATCATGGACAAATCCTCCAGTGCATGGCCAAAGCCTTACCCTCCCTTTAGAGGGACAAGTTCATCTCCTTTGCTTGGCCAGATGGTGACTTGGTAGGTACCTACAGACTGCTAAGCCACCTAGCACAGCAATTCCAAAAGTAAAGGACCTGGCATTGAGCATTGGTTCATTTTTGTAGATGTGAAGGAGAAGAATGGGTACCAGTGTCAGGAGAAAAGAATAGGCAGTATCTTTCCTAAAAAAAGTCAGGAAATCTTTGCAGATTTCACTTTTCAGCCTCAGATTCATGTTTGCAGGAACCGTCACTTACAGGTCCAAATTAAACAGTTCCTTGCTTTGTTTCTTGTCCTTTCCCGTCCTTGGTTTGTGCTGGCTTTGAGTAGAACTCAGAAGGTGCACCTATTCTGGTGTCCTGTTTTGCAGTGTCACCTATTAAAACTGGAAGAATAAAAGCATCTGGCAGACATAAGCAGAAGATGGGGTGAGTGGGCAATAGCATTTTGCTGCCCTGGTAGATACCTGTAATTAGGGTAAAAGATACAGTTCACCTTTTAAACACTGATTTAGGTCTCTTCTGCTCAGGATTCCCTCAGGATGTCTTTCTTCATTCTGTGCAATCTTTAATGTATGAGATGGTTGGCAAGGAAATGCCTTGTTATATCTGGCTTCGTATTCAGCAAATATCCAAAGGGCTGAATGGTACTCTAATTAAAACCTATTTGCCTTGAACTTCCTCTATATGCATCAGCTTTCCTCTATGACGGCACTGTATCCCTTGGCATTATCTCAGATGTTATCCCAACCCATTCCTCCTAATGCTGGTGGATTCACTACCAGCTCAGTAGGTCAGTGTGCATTTTTCAGGGAGTAACAGGACTTTGGACTCTGAACTCCCTTGATCCACAGGCTCATAAACACAGGGCTTTTCACTGCTGAGCTCAGAGACACAAGTACAAACAGCACCAGTCTTGTATCTTGGGGCAAGGTAATTGGAGGATGAGGGGTGAAGTACATTGTCATTATTCTACTCAAGGGCAAAGCCAGTCTCCATGACAGAGCTGTGAGCAGAAGATGCTGAAGGCTATGAAGCCACTTGCAGTGGGGTACTTCATGAGAAACATGCCTGTGAGCTGGGACAGGTTTTGTTCCTAGACGTGGGTTTGGTGATTAGAGTACAAGCCAGGCATGCCTGGGCCCCCTATGCATGGTAAATCCTACATGGGCTTTAGTGAATTCTGAGAATGGCTTGAATGTATGTAGGATCACTGTCCTTTCTCAAATCCACTTGTATCTGCAGTGATTTAATTTGCATCCTTATTGTAATACCTTTTGGAAAGCCCGAACAACCCTCTTTCCCCAATATTTAACACAATCCAGAGAAAGGAAAAGCTGAGGCCATGGCCTGCCATAAGAACAGAGATACTGTCCTCCCTGCTCTCTGTGTGTCTATTAATTTTTATTTCTTTAATTTTTTTTTTTGGTCTCATGCTTTCATGTGAAAGTGGAAGGGGCAGAGATCAGCTTTCTACCAAGTGGCTGGCATGGGGTGGTATGGATGAATTTGATTTCTCAGCACTGCAGCCACCTGTTCTGTGGCAATATATAATTAAGGACAGTAACAATGGCAGGAACAGTATCTCACTCCCACCCCAGGATTAATGTCAGAGAGGATTGTGTCATCACTGCTTTCAAGTCATCAGCCCTCGTCAACTCTCATGGGCATCTGAAGACTGCATTGCCCTCCTCATGCTCTGAGACCTTCAGGATTTGAAAAAGAAGCTCAGAAATTATGTTCTTTATTTGAAAACTTTCTTTTCTACTGATTCATTAAACAGTATATTAAAAAAAATAGACTGTCAGAAAAATAATCCGACTCACATGAAGCCTTTAGGCCAAGTGCTAAAATTAAGCCATGACATAAACAATACTGTAATAGAAGGTATATTGGTTTCCTTGTGTAACAGATTTATCTAGATATATTAATTCCCCATTCAGAGACTCCTATGTAGTATGTCCTGGGAGACCTCTTCTTCCCAGTTAAATTCCTAACTGAAATTTAACTAAAATGCTTGAGAAGAAACTGCTGGGGCAGCAATTTCCTACCCACTCCTCCAACTTGGCACCCCAGAACACATTAGCTCTCTACTACTGTTTTTTGCACACACAAATTATTTTATAAGACTGACAGATTAGTGGGAAAAGCATGCAGCTTTTGCTGAAAAACAGTAAATAAGGTTTGGGGGTAGCACCCTTCTGGGAAAAAGGCACACAAAGTATTATTTAATATTTTTTAGATTAATATAGATCAAACTACATTCGCATATGGGCTGTGGGGCAGGTTTAGCTCCAGGTGCTCTGTAGCTGTTTTGTGGCTGCTCTTGGCAGCCAGCCTGATCTCCTAGGAGCCCTCCCTGTGCTAGAGCTGCTGTGGGGTGGAAATTTCTTTTTTTTTTTCCAGTCAGCTTTATTTTCTATGCAATTATTTTCTACTTTAGTCTCTGAGAGTTCTTTGCTTAAATTACAACAGAAGATACGTTTAAATATCTTCTGTGCTTCCCTTTTGAATCCTATCCTGCTGTGATTTACTGGATGCTGCTAAATGCAAATCTCTGGCTGGGAAAGCCAAGGCTGAGTGCTGCAGCAGAGGACAACGGTGGCTGAGATTTTATCACGAGGGAGCCTGTCTAGTTTCAGTACAGTTGATACTTTAAGAGTGCTTGCCACCTTCTGGTCTGAGAGAGGATTACAAGTGTTTAATTGGCATACTGAGGAAACGGACTGTGAAAAATGCTGGTCCTGGTCCTAATCTCCCTGAAATGGGTGAGAGGTTTTCAAGCTGTTACAATGCCGATTGGAGAGTTTTGAAGTGAAAGGATGGATTTTTTTTTTTTTTTTTTCTTTTAGTCAGAAGGACACAGTGACATCTGGCAAGCAACAAACAAAAGTGATCTTTTAAATGAAATATTTGATCTGTTACTATTGGCTTTGTTGGAGAATGTTCTTTAACCATTATCTAAAGCCTTACAGGAAAAATATTGAGAGCAAGGATAATGAAAAATTAATATTTTAAGTGAAATAGGTACAAATCCTTCAAAATGGAAAGAACTTTGAAATTAGGAACTTCTTTTTTCCTCACAAAGCTGTTTCCAGATTTTGACCAGTCTGAGAAACTTCCAGTCATTCTTGTCAGATGTCAGCAGTCTGCTCAATTTCAACGATGTCACTTTAGGAGTATTACATCTGCTGTTTCTATGAGAGGAGGATGTACATTTTCTCCAGAAAAGTAACTTCGCAGCACGGGTACTCAAATAATATGAATAGTATCACTACCAAAAATCAAAGTATATCTCAGACAGTCATCTGCAATTTAGCCAAATGAAAGAGTTCCACAAAACACATATATTTCGTGAAGGTAAGTATATGCTTATTCTTGTGTATCTCACATTTGCCTGGCTTCATCTATTTAATACTTAAAGTCAGATGTTATCGTACTATCCCCCAAAATACTTTATATTTAACTCTACAGAGATCCTAAATGAAGGCACCAGAGTATCTGAAAGCCTTGCAGCAGTGTATGAACCAATGTGACTAACATGCCATTTGTTTGTTCAATTTGTTCCTTCCCAGCAAGGGACTAACAGGCAATGAAGCAGTTCTTTTTGTGTGTGTATTTTTATGACACACATACAGACTTATGTTTATATCAGAAAAGGCAGGTCAAACACAATGTTCCACCACACAGAGTGGCAGTGAAATTTCAATGATCCACAGTTCTTGGCAGTTCACATACAGATTTTGGCCAGAAAATGGATGGCTGTTTACTTGGATATAACTTGGCCTTGCATGTCTTCACACTGCAATATAGTCCCTGTTTGTTAATTAGAGCAGACTTTGCTGTACTCCACCACTGGGCACTGCTTGGATGATGACTGTATGTACAGTGAGGTGAGCAGCAGCTGTTTTTTGGGTATGATCCACCAAGAAGATGTGGGAAGAAAAGCTGCAAATTGGAGGAAAGTCATTAAGTGCAGAGCAATGCAGTGACATGCTGCAGAACTCCTTGCTGAGGATGCTAAAATGTACAGACAATACCTGAAAGGATTTGAAAACCAAAGAAAATTAAATCAAGGCTTTTGGGATGCCCCAGCACTGCTTTGATGCAGAAGAGTACTGAGGGTAAAAGCTCTGCCAATTCCTTCTGTCCATCACAAGAATGCAAAACAGGGTCAGAGCCCATGAAAACAAAGGAAGAAAAAGGAACAAGAGGTCTCTGAGGCAAAAAGAACTATTTCTCTGCCTTTTGCATCTTGCAACCCGAGTTCACTTACTCCCAGTCATTCACTTAGGGCAATGCTCAGAGTTACAATAATGTCTTGAGGATGAGCAGCCCAGACACCAAGTAGGTGAAGAAGCAGCTGGCTGCTGACCCTGATGATCAAGTGATGCCCTAATCCCTCACTAATCACTGTCAGGCCCATTTTGGAGCTGTAGGGTTTTGGCAGGGCTTCCTTCCCTAACCAGGAGATGCATCAGGTTTATGAAAAGGCTAATCAGGTTTATCCAGGTTAATTTATCCCTCTCTCCCTACCTGGATTAATATTCACAGCTGTTCATTCCCAGAATTTCTTGACAGAACCCTAAAATACATGAAGCCCAGAGGGAGTGTAGGTTTGAAGCTATAAAATTCCTCCTGCACACCCTGCTGCTGTGTATTGCAGTGTTGATAGACAGGAAAGATCTGCAGCAGGAGGTGTGAAATGGGTCTCTACCTCTTGCTTCAATGCATAAATCATCTTGTTGTGTCTTTGTACTGGTTGAGACAATTGTCCTGCCTTCTGTTCAGCCATATGACAATTACCAATGAGAAACTGTGGCAAATATGTTAACTTAAGAAGCATGTTTGTCATCTCTCAAGTGCCATTCATTTTCCAAACCAAAACATGGTACATTTTTCACTGAATATTTGAGCTGACTTTCAATAACAAATCTGTCTGCCATGTTATAGACAGAATAGCCATGTTTGAGTCTTCACTGACTGTGTGTTTAATTCAAGAATTAATTTTGCAGCCCAAAGGAGATCAGATATCATTACTGCACCAGTGAAATCTCTCTGCAGATCTGCAAGGTCTCAGGTGTCTTCTGTCACATCAGAGTCTATCCACTGAAGATTAAGAAATAAATTTATTTGTCTGAAGTAATATTTGTACTATCCAAAAACCAACAACAAATTCTTGGAGGCTGAATAACATCTAATATTGACCAAGGTATCTGTACTTTAAAAAAATTACTTCTTTTTAGGATCAATTTGCTAGTTTCTCAGATTCATTTACATGAAACATTTCTGCTTGGTACATCACTTTATAACCATTTCTAGAGTATTGTGGAAACAAAGTTTCATTGCTCTGACTAGTCACAAGTGATACAGCATTTATCTGTTCATTATTTGGTTGAACATAATCCAGATTTTGAGGACAATATATTTAAAATTCCCCCTTGGCAAATTTTTTTTTTTTAATACTTTCTTAAATAAACAAGTTTCCATGGATGTTTTTGCCAATACACTTATTCATTCAGAACTTTGGGCTTTATCCAAACTGACCACTTATTTGTCAGTCAAAATGGACAGACGTAGGAGGTCAGCATTTCTGGGGTCAGGCCATAAAAAAGAAGTTTTAGCATCCAGCTCTTTTCATGCTGTAGAGAGTGCTTTTCATTTTGAGCATGGCTGATTCCACAACTTTGAAATTACATTTTCAGAAAACAAATCATAAAACTACTGTAGAATCTGTTGCATTTCTTAGCACACATGAGGCAACACGAGAGGAGGTACCACAGCATGGTGAAATACCTTTCCCATTAAAGGAAGGAATGTAGCTGAACTTATTTTGCCATACCATTTACAGCTGAAATGAAAAAGGCCCACAGGTAGGTGTGCTATTGGATGGCAGCAGTAGCATTTTTGTGGGTAAAGATTATTTTCTGTGGAACACATCTTAAAAAGCCTCTGGAACATCCATGCAGGCCCCCGGTTGTTTTCAATGTCAGTACATAGCTTGCATAGAAACTATGCCTTCCTTTATACATACATAACCACATATAAAGAGAAAAAAAGTCTTAGTTTTATTTGGCTTTATCTCTAACATAAATTACTATTTCCTTGGGATGGTTGAGAATTTCTGTTCAGAGTTCCTCTATTTTGGACATAGGATGAATTTTAATGAGGGTGGGGGGTTTTTTTTGGTTGTTGTTTTGGTTTGTTTTTTTTCCATAAACCAAGCCCAGAACTGATAAAAGAGATTGGTTTGTTTTTTTCCACAGTGGAAACTTGCTACCCTGAAAATGACAATCCAAATTCTGTCCAGGACAAGATTGCCATGTAGAGGATGGGGGGAAGATGGGTCTGGCCACAAGGAGTAGAGCAGGATTTGATGTTCCTACTGGCAGACGGAGAATAAGCAGCAGTTGTTGTCAACCCGTGTACCCAAATCCCTCCCTCAGCTGCAGATTGACCTGCTGTTCTCTACACCACAAACTACAAAGTAGGGGATGGGACCACGGTTACAACACTGCCCCGATGTACTGTTGGTATGGATATATTCATATTTTGGTTGTGCTTATGGTTAGCCCTCAGTCCCTGAGTTTTGTTGCACAGGCTAAGGTACAAGAGTAAAAAGGAAGACATAGTTGCAAAACAAAGATAGGAGTCATGGATAGCACTCCCAACAAGACAAAATTATTCTTGTTATAGGGGAACAATTCAATCAAAACTATCTAAAATAGTTTATTTAGACACATGTAAAATTAAAAATCCAGATTTCTATTGAACTGTTCATCCTGTTCCTTGTGTTTCTCTCTGAATTTTCTGTTTTAGTGAAACTCAAAAAACTAAGAGGAATTTTTCTATTTTTTCTTTTCTAACTTCATGTTGAACTAAAGAAACTGAGTTTTTCATAAAGCATATGACCACATAAACTACTTGGGTTTTCTCTTAAAAAGCTTGCAATGCTCATTGAAAACATGCTTATGTGCTGCTATGATTGTGACAGTGAATACTATTCTATATTGCATATCATTCAAACAAAAGAAGAAATATGAGAACCACAGAAATTTAAGCGGATGAAAATCCTGTAGCAGATGCATGTGACAATTTTTCAAAGGAGTATCACAGAATTATTTGAAAATACCAGAGAGAAAAAGACTTTCATCCCTGAGTTCCTAAAATAACAAAACTGACTTGGAATCAAAGATGAAAAAAGCTGCTCTGGGTGAATTATAGGGTTCCCTCTGGCTGTATTGATCTTTGTTGAAGAATCTTCTCTCTTTCATCTCTTTAGCTGTTATATCAGCATTACCTAAGGATCTGCATCTTTGGTGGCATGAGTAGCTTTCTGAAGGGAGTGTTCCAAGTAACACAGAGAGAGTGGGTGAAGACTGCTTCTCTGATCCCTGAGAAGGCCTGTCTGACTCTTTAAACAACTGTCAAGTCAGTATACAGCATAGATAAATTACCTTGTTAAATTTTCAGTGACTATCCTTGACGTAATTCAAATACTTCTTACTAATGAAGAAAAAAAAAAAAAAAGAGGACAGATAGGCAGCTCTCAATGGATGAAAGCAATCACTAAAGAGTAAGAAAATCAAGTAACAAGTCTTATAATAACTGAATATTTCATCCACCTTGAATTACTTATTTTGAAATAATTTCACTGGGAAACAGATGTTGGTGAGAATCTGACGAACTGGTAAATGTCAATAGAGAAGCATCAATCCCTTACTTTTCTTGGACTCATTTTTGCATGACTTACCCCCTGCATTTTGTCATTACTTATTTTCTTAATTTTCATTATTTTTTTTGCTATTGTTGCCTCATGAATACACAGCTTTCTTTCTGAACTTGTGGTTGACTTTAAAAAATAACCCTATCTATGATTTGTTTAAGATTCCAACCCTACTCAGATATTTAATTAGTTAAATACTAACATTTCATATAGATTACAGTGCTTCTTCCCAGAATGATGTTTTTCTACTTCCACCCCACTCCAGTCTTCCCTGATTCCAAGCCAAAGCCAGGATATATGCCTTGTTTTCCTTTGGGCATCTCTGACCATTTAGCTGTCTTACAGCCCCCGTCTTAGAAATATTTTGCTTGGCCAAATGTAGTCTTGCTAGTGCAATGCAACTTGCGATTGCCCTGACAGTGAGTGGTGAGAACACAGCAGAACTGGACAGGACATTTTGAAACCAGACAAATGGCAACCTGATTGCTATTCCTGCTGCTGAAATCAACACAGAATACCCATGGATGAGTGATGTGATCAAGTTCAGACAGTATATTCTTCCTTTTCTTGTTTGGTGGTAATAGAAAGTATAGTCCCTAAAGGGGGCTAACTTATTATTACAGTCAATTGAATGTACTGTGTAGTTATGTCTCAAAATACACATGTGAGAATATATTCTAAGTCTTCTTAGGAGTCAGTGAGTAAACCTTGGCACTGCTGACAAGCCCTCAGAGGGCTATTAAATGCAGAAATACACCTCTGGCACAGGAAGTCTCTCAACCACAATTTCCTGAAGGCTGTGAGAGTATTTTGGGAAAAGTATCATCATACAGTCATCTTGTATTACATTCTCCAAGAGTCATCAGCTATTGGCCACTGCTGGAACAGAGGGACTGGAGTAGGTGGATGCCTCATGGAAATCAGAACTGCTGTTCTTAGTGAAGCTGATGGGAGTTTTACTGAGCACCTCAGTGGGGAAAGTCTTCTCTCACGGCTTTCACAATGGCAAAATTTAATTGCCTAAGTAAAAGTTCTTGTAAATAAACATGTCAAATATTAGCATTAGTACTTAGATTTATGCGGTTAGGGCTTGGCCATTTCCAGAGCCCAGCTCATTCATACACAGCTAGATTGGGTATCTGCATACTAAATCAAGGTCTTCTGTGTAAACCAGTCCTGTTACTTGAAAATTTCCCTAAATTGCTCAGTTATGGGAAGCATAATCCCAGATTTGCTGATCATGTTGGATCCACAGGAAGCACTACTACTGACAATTCTTTTTCTATGGTTTAGATATAGAGTAGCTGCAGATTTTCTCTGTAGTCATTGCTGTAGTCAACGCTCACCTGTGTTAATGACTAGGCTAGGGAAGGAAGCAGAACCTGCTTCTTTGGGAGTGGAAAGTTACATTGTCTCTAATACAGCATTCCCACAGTCACAAAGAAAGAATTTTCCAAGACGTTCCAAGGACATATCCCCTTTCATCTGTCTCAAAGGGGGGAAAGAATCCTTGCACATGATCTGGCTGGGCTCATTGAAAGGGCTTTAAACTAGGTCTGAAGGGGGAAGAGGATAAAACTAGGCCTGCTAGAGTTGATCCTAAGGGTGGCAGGCCGTTGTTAGGAATTAAGTTGTTAGCCCAGCTCAAGTGCCTTTACACTAATGCATACAGCATGGGAAACAAGCAGGAGGAGCTGGAGGCCATTGTGCACCAAAACTGCTATAACATAGTCACCATTACAGAAACACGGTGGGATGACTCTCATGAGTGGAGTGCTACAATGATGGCTATAAGTTTTACAAACGGAATAGGCAAGATAAAAAAAATTCAGACAGTTAAGAATGCTCAAGCAGTCAAATAATCTTGGAAGAAAACCTAGATATCAAACAGCAGGAAATGCAGCTGCCTACCCGTAAAAGTGCTGTGCTGTCCATAGTTTACATTTTTTCCATTCACCCATTGTTCTGCCTTCTCAGATGCCACATAAATCCCTCCAGTGAATTTTATACCATACATAAAATAAACCCCAGATTTTGGAGGGTATGATCATTTGAAGAGGCGCTTGACATGCATCACTGTTTTCCATTCCTAAATGTAAACAAAGTGTGGTTACTCATGGTGTATGGTTTGCATTAAGACTCCTCTTCTGACTGTAAGAGCAAAATTGGGAAAACAAACTTACTGTTTCCAAAGCAGCTCGCTGCCTCTTGCTTCAGTGCATGAGGTGCTCAAGCACATGAAAACAGAGAGCAATTCCTTTTAACTCAAGTATTTAAGTATCTGTTTCTAAAGAGGTTATATGGATCTGTACTGGTTCTGATCAATTCACTACACCATTTCTGTCCAAACCATCTCCCCAAAACCCATGTCTCTGTCTCTATTGTGACTCACATGCCACCTGGATTTCTGCGTCCCTGCGGTGGTGCCACTGCTGTATGACTTCCTCCATCTCACCTCCCTGGACACAACCTAGTTTCCATTGGCTTGAGAGCAGTTAGGACCCCACCTTTTGCTTTCTCCCCTGTTCACCACCTATTCCTATTTCCCACTGATTCCCAATTATTGTCCAGGCTTTAGTGCATGTTAGTGCTAAGTAATTTTAATACTATTAGTCTACAGTCAACCCAAGTTGTGTTTCATTACTCCCCCACTTGCCAAATCAAATTGATTTTAGACTGTAACATCAACCAGGGCAGGATAATCCGTTACTTGCACAACATACAATAATAAGGGAGCAGTCATAAGACCCACAGCAGCATATTGACCAGTCCAAATTTTATGTTTTGGACACAGTAATTTCCAAAGAAATATCAAACATAAAAGAACCTGAGTCACCTGGTCTCAGCTTTGCATGTCTCTCCTGACTCAACACCCAGTCTGAGTCACAGGTCCTGCACCTCAACAGTTTTTTCTGTCCTTCATGATTCCCCCCATTCTTTAGGAAGAGGAGAGTAGGAATAGCAATACTTGCTGGGAATCATTGTTTATTAACAGGAAGTTGTGGAGGATATAGGTTTCTGAGACAAAGCAGCATGATGGAGATTCTTCTTGTGCCAGAGGGAGAAAGGCACCCTGGGATTGTCCCTGCCTACCAAGGATACTTGATCACATTAAATTATAGCTCTAGTTTATCTACCTGTAAAATGTAGCTAATGCTTTCTTCTTCATTAAGGTATTTGTGATTTCTGGGAATGAAGTACCTTATATGAAAGTTAGCAGCTTTCCTTCATGTGTGCCTTGACAATGCTTCCCTTCTCTCTACATAACTGTTTGCCCTTTGTGTGCTCCCTGGAGGGAATTCCTTTCTTGCAATCATAAGTCTGAATTAGGTTGGAGACCTTCAAACCCTTGCTCTAGCTTTGAGTTATGCTATTTGATGCTGAAATGGAGCTGAATATGGATTAGTCAAACTGCTGACTTATCTTTTTGTGTTTGGTTTATGGATTTATGGATTTTTATGTGTGTTTTTTGTGAGCACAATTACCATGAATTTTACACAGTTTATCTT
>JANIJG010004796.1:53639-68235 GCA_024611175.1 Megaceryle torquata | reverse complement strand
TTTATGGATTTTTATGTGTGTTTTTTGTGAGCACAATTACCATGAATTTTACACAGTTTATCTTCCAGCAGTGATGCAAAATAATCACAAGAACTGGCATGACATATCAGGAGACTTTCATATTTAATGGCACATTGTACACAGAGTAAATAATCAGGCCTTGTTTGAGTCCACTTTACATCCTACTAAGTTTGCAAGTTTGTCTCGTGACAACTTGCTTTGGGCTGAATCATCCACAGAACTCGAACTCACAATCTCTGCAACTACAGTTATTTTCTATGACTGGAGCTAAAATCATTAGGTTCATTGCCTCAGAGGCAGTAAGAGACTTGTCAACTTTCTCTACACTTCAGCTAGTAGGAAGGAAGACAAAAACATCAGGGAGAGCATCATGCCAAATGTAACCCATAGTAAGAAAATCTTCAATCTGTTTTGTCTAATATGTTAGCCTTTCTTGGCCATTTCACTTTACAGTCATCACCAAAAATCAGAGATCCTCTTCAATAAGTGCTGCTTAACACAACACCTGATGTCTTGAAAATTAATTCGAGTCTACAGCTTATGCAAACCTGTGTGATTTATCTCATTAATAAAAACAAGATGAAACAGTGCTTTTAATTTCAAAGACCGTGAGAGAGAGAACAGGGACTAAGGGATCCTGTGATAAGGGCGTTGTGTCAGTTGAATATTAAACCAGTCATATAAAACCAGAATGACATGCTAACAGCTGAGGAGAGATGGGATATGTTCTGCAGGAATGGAAAAAAACCCCACAGTTATTTACAAATATCCTTACAAAGGTCACAAAATGTTCCAGATGAAAATGTTCACCATTAAAAGTAGTCTCAACTGGGATGAGTCAACACAAAAGGGAGAAGATTTTTATCTAAAATTTGGTTGAAGTTTTTTTTCATCCAAAATCTGTCATCCAGGCTTTCTCTTTGTGTATCAAAACCACTGGGATCTGAGAGGGCCCTGCTCCTCATGGCCATGTTCAGTACCTTGCACAAGGGGGTCCTGACTGGTTAGACTCCACTGAGCTGCACCTTTCAGTAATAACTCCTTTTTTATGCATCAGTAAAGGTGACTAGGAACATACTTTTCTCTTCAACATTATTCAGTCTGAACATAATAATTCTGGCATGCAATGAGAAAAGGTTGCTTAGTGTTTACCTGAAACAGATCTCTTGAGCCCTCTTCTACTGGGACTCAGATATTGCCCTGTACTGAAATCTCAGATGACTCCATCACATTTTATGAGCTGGGAGATGGGAAGCTAAATTCACTGTCCAGTGTGGGGAGTGATTTTATAAAGTAAACTCTCATGAAAGAAACTAAAGCCCTTTTTAGTGACTGTCTTTGCATGGTAATACAACAAACAAGTGGTGTTAAAACAACATTATGTTAAGCTTAATGACTTTGCGTTCCTCATTTCTATAACGACTAATGAAACATTATGAATGCAAAGCAAATAGTGTGTTCAGGCTAGTTCAGGATCCACATAGCATCTGAATGTGCTGCATGAATTATTCACACTGGTTTTCTTCACCATTGTCATCCCTCCCCCATTACAGAATAAAGCTCCTTTCCTGGCCTTATCAGACTGCTCTAAGGCTGATCTTGTTGCACCGAAGAAAGTTTATTTCTAGTGTGTCAAAAACATATGAGCCAGGTCACCTAGCAAATAAGAAGTGATAAAATATTAATATGCTCCAGAAAGAAGGAAGAGGGGAAAAGCTGGCAAGCTTCCTCTCCAGTGTGGGTGAAGGTCTTCTTTCTCATTTTTCAGCAGTGTCCCAAGAGTGTTGCGCTTTTCTGTACTGCCGCCCTACCCCCAGCCCCTTCTTCACTTTTAACTTATAAATGAGCACACTCGCATTCTCTCTCAAACTCCACAAGGACTCTGGTACTCTCTATGGACACTTCTGCAAAGGGCAGAGTATAGCAGACTGAGAACGCATTGTGTGGGTCTGAAAAAGAGGCAATGTAAGTAGAAGGTAAGAGCCCAGCTAGCTGGATAGATTGTGCTGAACTGCTTGAGGCAGTTGTTTTTTTTCCTCAAAATCAAGGTGCACTTACTTCTGGTGTTAGCATTCAGAACCAACCCTGCTTTGAATCATTATGAACTACCTTCCCTACAGCTTCCATCTCAGTTGCTGAAACTACTGTGATAATTACTGTTTGACCTTTGTGACCCATTTGTTAATTTTTGCAGCCAGAAAATAAGGGAGATTCAATTTTTACTTCAAAACCAACATGATCTGTTTTTCAGCATTGACCTGCTGTTTGTCTGTGACTAGGAGGCAAATATTTGCAGTGATTTGGTAGGCACATAGAAAGCAAATTGATAGAGAGTCAATTGGCATGCCAAATACTTTGCTATTTGCTCTCATGAAAGGCTGGTGAACTTGCTTTTTGGTTGCTTTTGTGTTTTGTTTTTTCCAGTTTTCTGCCCTCTGCTTGCCTTACCTACAAGAGAGCTGATCAATTTGTCAGCATGTCATTTTAATCTCCATTATTCCAATGAAGATAGCATTTCTAATTGCTTATTTTTAAAAATCCCAGGGTTTTCAGAGACACACAGGAGGTCTCAGCCTGACAGACCAATGTATATAGTGTGCCACAGCATAGATACCCATGAAAGAAAAAACTATAGACAGGAAGCAAGACAACCCCTATTTCTCTGCAAAGTTCTTGGGCATTTTTTTGTCAAGAAATAAGTGTGTGTGATAGGGGGTGTGGGGAGTGGTGGAGATCTTACTCTCCTCACCCCCAACAAGTCACAAGGATCCAACTGTCTCTGCATTAAGAGAGTCTTAAAAAAACCTATGCCTCCCTCTGGACTCGAGTAACAGGAAACCAGTGAAGTTTTATGCAGGTAACTGAGTATATCTCAACCTGAAGTGAACTTTCCTGAAAACTCCAACAGTATTCTACTCCCTTATTACTTCATACTTTGCTATATTAAGATATTGGTAATTGTGTGCTAGTTCCTATGCTCACCCTGTATTGTGTCTGTCATTAGACGTGAGCCATGATAACCCATCCTTGTGCTATCCTTCCTTCTTCCAAGGTCTTCTTCAGTCACTTCAGTCACATATTCCACTGTACCTTAAAGACTATGAAATCTCTGCGGGAAACTCTTACCTGAAGTTAGCGAACAGTTCTCAGGACTATAATGCCCTCAACAGCCAGAGCCATAATCAGGGCAGTGTGGCAGTAATTACTAATTACATTCTAGGGAAATCATTCCTCCTGAATCTTTGGGATTTTGTTTGTTTGTGTTTTGGTTATTTTGTTTAGTTTGTTTGGTTTTCTGTCCCCCATATCTGGAAAACAGGTCCACAGATTAGCATGTCGGCTCCTCGCAAGTGCATTGGGTTCACTGAAACGTGCCTGAGCAGGAATGCTGTGTATCAAGGAACACTTCCAATCTGTTGGATCTGTTTGGTTTTGTTTTTTTTTTCTTTCCCCGAGATCTCCTAAATTCTGAGCAAAGAACAGTGCAACTGTTCATGGTTTTCTCAGGTATGAAATGCTGCCCGTGACTTCTTTCCAGAGAAGTCTTAAAGCAGGTCCTCGAGTTCTTCTACAGAGTGCAACCACTCTGCTGTGTGGTCACAGACAAGCTGTGCTGTTTGTAAACTGGAACCTATTCCAAGAAAAGACTCAGTGATTGTGAATCCACTGTCACACAGAATTTCTAAGGCTGGAAAAGACCTCCAAGATCATCAAGTCAAGACATGAAGGGTAAGACAAGATACAATTCTCACTGTAGCTTTCTGGTACTTCTCTGGTTCTGGGGATGTTTTAGTATAGTCCCAAACATGAAAATGGAGCAGATGGACTTGGAAGAATGGAAAATAACCTGTCCTGCTGATCCTCCTTTAGGCTATACAGTTGCTGCATTACTCATTATTGTATCCAGCTTGAAAAGAGACCCAGAGTACCCAGTAAGAAGCATGCTATTATCTCCTCTAGGTGTTCCCATTCCTGCCCTTTCTCAGCTATTATTCTTCCTCAATGTAGGCCAAAAAAAGAGAGTGACATATTTTATTAGGTCCCATTCAGCTGTGTTTGATTTATAGCTACAGAATAGTGAAACAGCTCTTTGCAACCATTTTGGCTTTGATGAAGGATACTGTTTTAATTGTCATAGTTAGCCTTTTGTCAAATATTTGTATGTTGCTGAAGAACCTAAGGTTACACACTAGCTGTTACTGCAGGATTACTGAACCACATGCTCCCTTTACACAAAACTGACACTAAGTTAAGTAAGTAGAGGCAAAAAAAGAGAATCTTGGCTAACATTTGCCTGAGGACTGAAGGCAAGGAAGTCAAAAACTGCAAGCATCCAGGGTCTGCCTTAGAAGGTATTCTATTTTTAGACAGGAAATATTTTACTCTTTTGAGAGTTAGGGTCATAATATTTGCTGTTCTCAACCATGTTAATGAAGACATATAATAGTGGTGGTGCTTTTATGTTTTTGCAAAGAGTGCTTAAGATATTGAACAGGCTTTCACGTGGAAGTAGGTTAATTTCCCAGATCCATCACAGATATTCTATATAATAGACCCCAATCCAAGCATCTTTGATGAGGTTATTTTCCATCAAATTCAGTGTTTAGATTAGATCTAAAAAATTCAAATTTAATTCCTTCATTCTCATTCTTCAGTTACCTTGGTGGGTGGTGACAGAGGTAGAACTGGAGAAAACAAAAGAGCTAATGAAGCTTATTTGAGTGTTTGTGGTCAAGACAATTGAACAAAAGCTGGATAGTCTTCCACTACTCACTATGTAAGTGTTTGGATAGAAAGGACATAAAATGCCTTCTCACAACTAGTCAGAATGAACTTTCTCTTTGTTTTTTGGCCCATATACTGCCTACCATTCATGTGTGACACTGCTCTGTATTATGGAGAATGTTCCATGGCAGAATTAACACAAAACTGGGTGAAGCTCTTAGTTTTAAAAATTGATTCTTTGTAAAATGGCACTAATTGGAAGGACACATGAAGGAATATTTGGAAAAGATTAGCTTTTAAGGTAGGTAATATATTTGGTTTTATATACTAATTTTATTAATATAAAGAATATCTATTAAGTATAGTGCTTAAGCATCATCTCTCTTTTGTGATAAATGTTTTAGGAGAATAATAATGAAATTCATTTGCAGACATTAAGAAAAGATATGGAATATAATTTCCTGAGGTGATTTCCCATGGAACCGTTAAGTCTGAAATCAAGCCATCTTACAAGCAAGGCTACAGAGTAAGGCTTATCCTTAGCCATTACCCAGATTTGACAACTGAAGTCAATAAAAGGCAATGAATAAAACACCTATTGGAACCCAGTGCAAAGTGCTTCACCTCTGGAAAGTCAGGACTCTTAACAAGGGACAGCCAGACATGAGAAGACAGATTATCCTTTTTTCTATATTGATGACAGAATATATACCCATGCCCATAGTCAGAAATGGTGGACCTTTGTCATGTGTAGTCCACATACATGATTATAAATCTTGCAGTAAATACCAAGTGGCTTGGGGCAGCACAGATCTCTGTTGGTACCAATGTTTTGCCATCACAGTGATAAGGCAATCAGTTCTTTGTAGTTGGCAGCGCACCATTGGGTATTATTCTTGGGGATGTTCAGACAGGAGTAATTGTGGCTTGCAGAGGGTAGTCTTGCAGCGTTCTAAGTGACAACTAAATCTGCTGGCTTTTTGGTCCCTCCAGAAGAAAACAAAGTTTCAGGGATGAAGAGAAAGGGGAGAGCCTGAAGGAATTTGAGGGAATTTTCCAACTTGTAGAGGTTGGAAAGACATCTGAGCCACAAACCCAGCTGTGGTTATTCCCCAAATGTGGGATTAGTTTTTATTAGATTCTATATATCATACACAGCATGCATCTGCCTCCCATTCTCTGTTTGTAATCCTTCAGAGTGAAATGACAAGTTAGAATATCCCTGAGCACTTAAAGGTTTGAATTTGGAAGCTAAAGGCTTATCACAGTTGATCGCCTGCTATATCAGAAAGGACTTGGATAAACACGTGGTGATGGTCCACAAAAACTAACGTCATCTGCTTCTAAAAGAGACTGCTAGTTAGCATTTTTGCTGTCCACTTGTTAGTCCTGATCCAAATACTAGTTTAGGTGCTTGCCAAAGGTAAATTAAATAATTTTATTATTTTTAAACAAAATAAAAATACTTTAAGACTATTCTTGTAAGTATTAATTTGTCCCTTTCAGTCACCTTTTGAACTTTTAATAAAAGTTTTTCTTTAGCATCATTGTGATTGATTAAAGTTCAATTATTTTACACCAACTTAAAATGTGCGGAAAATAAAAATTAATGGCAAGGAATCTCATCCAGAAAGCAATAACTGTTGTTCCATTAAGTCCCCCTCTCCAGTGATGTATTAGGGTCCTAATGCATCAGTCCTGTGAAATTCTAATCACTAGTTTTCATCCAAGGAAAACACTTAAGCATCCGCTTAACTTTTAAGTCTTTGAATGCTTCTGGCGGATGTCCTAAAATGTGGCTGAGTTGAAAGCAGACTATTCAGCAGCTAAAAGGTACTGTCCTATTCAGTAACTGTTACTGAAGCAAGAAAGAGAGATCAAATTAATTGTCAAGAGTAGCAAAAAAAGTAGTAAAACAATTAATTCCTTTAATGGAATCAATAACCATATTAATCCCAGGGGGGAAACACTTGGCAGGGGCAAAGATGCATTATGTAAGTCCACTGCAGAATAAGTGTTCTCTTTGTTCTTATATAGTTATCTGTCAGGGAAGTACTCAAAGTGAGCTTTAGGCATCTCAGACACTTGGGAAAAAGTAGGAGGATCCATCGGGGGTTTGGTGGAGTTTAGTCATGGGACAGGAAGGGAGGCTGTGAGGGGTCTAGAAGGGGTCCTGGGGGAGATGTTTGCCTCTCTCTCTCCCTCCCTCTTTCTTTGTCTGGAGCAGCTGGATCTGCTAGCACAGGCAAAACTGCTGCCTGGTTTGCATTCTGCCTTGAGTTAGTTTTGGTAGCTCAATTTTTGCAGTGATCTACAGGATGCTTTGCAGGAGACAGCAAAGTCATGCAGTCAGCTTGATTTTGTACTTGACTGAACTAACAGGGTGTTAAGCTTGATGTGAGAGATGCTTATGGTGATGATGAAAATTAGTGGTAAAACATGTAGTGGGATGGGAGAATCATCAGGTTTACAGTGAGGGCAAAAGGCAGAGGCTAAAATCAGAGACGTTTCCTTTCACTAGCTCTGTTCTGCAGAAATTCATTGCTTGATTTTTAATGTAGTTGTTGTCTCCAGATCACAAATGAGATGTCTTTGTTAAGCTGAAAACCTAGGAATCTGCATTTGCTGGCTTAAGATACAAGTTTATACCTGACACATTGGCAGAGCTCTTTAAAAAAGGCTCATTAAAATGAGACTGTTTCAAGTCACCTGTCTGGGTTTTGCTGACATTTGGCAAGTCCAGTGTTCAAAATCAGTTGTTTTACAGTGAATATTCTGTTGGATAATGGCATGATTTACTGGCTTAACCTTACATGTGTCTGCTGCAGTGGCACAGATTAGCTTTCATCTTGGAAGTAAAAGAACATTCCTATTACACTTTTTTCTCCCTACATCTAAACAAACAAGAGTCTCCATAGAGGAGAAGACAAAATCATTAATTTCCTTCAAAAGAATCTCAGTGTCCTCTCTTACCAGCTGAAATGCTAGGGAAGGTCAATGGAAACAAAACCAAAAAAGCACAGCTCAGTGTATTTTCTTAAATTCTATTCACATTACTCAATCTCAACCTTTTGGTGAAAGCTAGCAATGAGTTTGAAAACCTCCACAATGGATGACCAAAAGAAAAAGATTTTTTAAATCAATAATTTTGGTTATTTATCCAATATTTCATAAACAGGTAGTGAAAGGAGGAGCTGTAGCATCATTCTCTTACTCCACTTCTTAGTCATTCACCATGAGCAAGAATATGTTCCATCAGCATTTCATGGGGAGAGATCAGCCTCACTACTGAGAGGAGTGGATCAAAACCTACATCCTGCCAACACTGTTTTTCATCTCTTCTGAGTCAAACATGCTCCTGGAAATACAGAAAGGTTTTCAAAGATATCTGCATGAACAGTGACAAATGTCTTGGACACAGACAGCCAAAAATAATCCTCACTTTCATATTTGAGAAAATTTGTATCTCTTCCAGTCTTTTCCCCAGTTGTTTCTCCTGTTCCTGTCATATACTTTCTCAGGGAAAAAACCCATCCTACTCACATGCCAAAATTAATACAAGATTGGGCCTTGATTCTGAATGTCAGATTACACACCATGAGAACAATCCAAAATGAGAGTCACAGAAGATTTGCAAAGCTTCTCTCACCCAAGAGCAGCTGACATCAGATAACACTTCCATAGGTAATTTGCACTCATCAGGGATAGATCAAAATACGAAGTCAGACTAGGGTCATGTAAAATGCCTAGGTATGGAGAAGAGCATAAAGTCCTCATATTTTGAGAGAAAACTGAAAGGAATCTGGGAGGCTCGTGAGCAGGGATGCAGCTAAGGGAGCACCCAGCCTTCCACCAGCAGGTTTATGCCTGCAAATTAAATCAGACCATCAATGTCATGAAATCACATAGCTGTGATTCATATCAATCAATGAGTCCAGAGGCCAGCTCTCAACAGGCAGTTGGCAAACCCCACACAAAATGCTGTCTCCAGAGCTGCCCTTCTCTACATCCATAGTGTATTGATAAAGACACGAACGACTGAATGAATATGAGAATCTAATACCACCTCCTAAATATGATTATTAGGTACAGGGACCTGCATTGAAAGAGATGTCTTCTGTTTGCAGGTGTGGCAAAATTTCAGAGAACTAGTTGGAAAACTGGGGCTTCCTACACATACTGTCCCCCTTAAATCTTACCTGTAACAAATGTCTCATCTGTTAACAATGAAATAAAAATAAAATTAAGACAGCTGCTATTGATACTGTACTAAAAAATTGTGACTAATATAGCACATTCAATATATTCATAATTATATAAGGTAGAGTTCATTAGCAGATTCTTACATTAAAGAGACAGAAGTTATGCTGTGATCATCCAATCTCCCATATAGCATAATGTAAAAGATCTCAATTTTGGTTTGAGCTAGAACACCTTCATCAGCACATTTCAAGTTCATTTGTAGTTTGCTTATAACACAAGTCTCCCCATTTTTCATACATGGGAGTGTTCTACTATCATAGCAATTGCTAAACTGATTACAGAATAATAAGCCTGTAAAGAGACTTGCTATCACTCTCCTTTAAATCAACTGAACAACAACAAAAATATACTACAGGACCTTCGATTTCTTTGTCAAGCTTCGTTGGTATGATTTGGAGGCCAAATTGGAAAGCTAATACAGAATTTATTCAATTACTTCTAAACTATTAATTTACCTTTACTGCAGAAAACCCAATTGTTCCAAGGGATTTGATGATAAAGAATGTGGGTGTTAGAGCTAGATAGCATTGAACACTTATAAAAAAAGTGAAAGGTATGAATAAATAGCCTTTCTTGGACTCTTACTCCCCTCCTTTTCAAAGAGACCAGTTGTGCATATTATTGCTTGCCTATTTCTGGAACAGTCTGACTGCCCTGACGGAATAGTTTGACCCCTTTCCTGGCTTTCTTTCTGTAAGTAAAGATCCCATAATATTTGACACTGTTTCCAAAAACATTACTGCAGTACATTATATTAAATTATTCCTAGATGCAGGCTTTTACAGCTCTTTTTATAGAAACCCAAAGTTTACTTCATGTAAGTACGCACCAATGTCTTAGAGTAGGAAGAAAATTTTTTTAAAGTGTTATTAGTTTAGAAGTTTACTCCTGAAAATCAGCTGAAGAACCACTGCCTTTTAGCTATTAATTAAAACACCCTGTTGATAAATAACATCTTTTCCTCTTCAACTACAGTATCATGAAGATTGAGCTATCTGATGGCTGTTCCTGGTTCTGGGGAACAAAGAAAAAACAGTGTTTCAGCTCACAGAAGTGGATATTGCTATTTCTTTATTAGTGTAATCTATTTCCTAAAAAGACTGCAATAATTCACAGCAAAGACCCATCTACTACAGAGCTCTTCATAAATCATCTTACAATCACAAGTCAAGTGACCCTATGGTTTCATTATTTGAAAAGAGGTTTAAACAGATTTGCTTTGTAAAGCAGTGAACAGGAAAAGATAATTCCCCCTATCCTTACAGTTGTTCATCTTCACTTCCCTGGATCGCCTCAGATTTCCCTGAACCTCGTCCTTTCATGTAATTGGGGAATTCAGGATGGCTTGCTCTTCAACTACTGCCTAAATCTTACATTATTCTTAACATAGTACTGTAACAAATAATCCCAGTAGGGTTTTTCACTCTGCAAATGAAGGGTTAGGATACACTTTCCCATTATGAGGTACCCTTATGGCACTCCCTTGTGTTGCATGTCTGGCTCTTATGGGGCAAGAAACACTCTAGGCTGTTAATTTGAAGGAGTATGCATTTCAACAGAGGAAGCCAGAAAAGGACAAAAACAACAAAGGGAAAAATAATGAGATTAAGGAAGCTTTTGTAATCGGCTGATACAAAGAAAGGAATAAAGACAGTTTTTGTTTAGAAACAAGCTCAGGTGTTGTGGTTTATAACTATGTGCAATGATGGATGAATACAGCAGATGCTGCCTATATGAATATAGTGTATGCATTCGCTTTTTCTTTTTCAGCCTTTTCAGTACAGGCAAAGCACATCTGTGTGTTCTGAATTGTTCAGAGTTCCCTTGAACCTTATATATTAAATTATTAAAACCCAGAGGTGACAGGCAGCAAACCTCTGACAATTCTTTCTCCCCAAGATGACTTGATTGAAAGTGATAAAAAAAATTATTTGAAACCACCCTTTCATTGAAACTTGAATTTAAATATCATAGACATTTTCATTAAAAATAAATAAAATCTCTGCTTGATGGAATTTCCCTCCCCCCCTTTTTAATTTCAAATGTTACCTTGGTTCATTCTTGGTTTTGTGAAAACCTAGGGAAAAAAAAAAGACAAAAAGATATGCAAAGCTACCACAGAAACTGTGTATAGAATATTTTCGAGGAGGAAGAAAAAAAAAATTCAACTAGTTTCACAAATCACCAGAACACTTAAAATCAAAACAACCACTAGCTATAACTAAACTTTGTCATGTCTACAAGCCTGAGGTAACACTGCTTTTATTTGTATTTGTCTAATATTAGCCCAAGATAACTGCAATAAACAGATCTGTCTACATCCAAGTTGATGTGCATTTGTTTTATATGGTGCCTTTATAAGGAAGATCAAAACGTAGTAGTTTTGAATCACAAATTACAGAGCAGCTGCAGCATAATATTTCACTCATTAAAAGAGCTTGATCTCCAGGCTGATAACTTCTGGCTTTGTTTTTCACATCTACCTAGACAAGTTAGGGATCCAGTCTTCTGCTAACTCCAAGAAGCCACTGCCTAGGATCACAGTCCAAAATTCATCAATGATGTACAGCTGTCTGACCTAGTTGGAAGGTTTCTCCAGAGAAGTACGTCTCTTGTCAATGGAAAACAGTCTTCTAACTTTAAATATACATTCATGGACAGCTTATTCCCACTCATCACTTCCCACACAGTCAACTCGTGTTAGAGGTTTTCTTAGCTTTACTATCTCTTTTCCTTGGTATTCGCTTCAATCTCTAATGAATTTACTGGCAATAATCACCTAACTCTCCTCAGGCTCCACTTCACTTAGCTAAACAAGACTTCTATAGTTCCCTAAGACAGATTCACTATTTCCAGATGTTTCTAGAAACAGCTATTTGTGTCTGGTTTATGCTGAATTCATCTTTCTACACCCAGGTGACTGGGTTGCATACTGCATTGCTTTTGAATTTTTAACGTCAGTTCAACAAAGCAGGGGTAACAGATAAGTCTTCTCTTACCGCACTGGTGCTTTGCAAGCTAGCTGATCAAGCTAGTTTCCATTCAGCCTCTATGATGAAGATTCTGTCATAGAAAACACAACTGACATGATCTCTGTCTTTCTTTGCAAACACAGACAGATCATTTAAATAAAGCCCACAAGAAACTCAAGTTGCCACAAACTGGTCATTTAACTCCTACCATGTTTTTCTCTTTTTGGCACAGCTAGCTCATTGTAGTAGTGCAGGAAAGCAGAGAGTGTTGCTGATGCTATGTCATGTATGTATGCATACATGTATTATCAGATGACTCAATTTCTTAAGGACGCTGATTTATTATACCCCATGATTATTATGGCAAATTTCTGAAGCACATGTAGTGCTATAGGTATATACCAGACATGTCCTGGCTTCTACTGGAAGCTCCACCTGCTTAGTTAAAAAACACCACCACCACGACCAAACGAAAAGCACTGACCTTACTATACTCGAAGTGTGGATTTTTTTTTAGTTAACCTACTTCAAATACAGGTACAGAGTCTGAATATTGTACCAGTCTGAGTATCAGTCATTCATGTTTGCATTGTTCCATACCTCTGGGGATGGATGTCAAGATTTTTTACTAAAGTTTCTAGGCAGTCATAAAGAACTCCCATATCTAGTGCAGTCATTTACCCAATTTCCCACCTATCTAACATATCACCTATGCTCTCTTCTGTCCACTGGTGCATATAAGAAAGGCATGGGCTGGTGAAAAGCATCCAACAGTGGACAGTACTGTTACAACTCTAAATCTTTTGAAACACTGGTATTTCCACTGGTTTTTCCTTAAAAAAACCAACTGCTTAGAAGGTAATGACAGGCCTCCCAGTGCGAGTTGAAGATAGAAGTTGTAATGGTTTTTTTTGTGTGTGTGGGTCTGCAGAGATCTGGACAATAACTCAAGTGAACTACCCCATTTGTTTCAATGAGGTAGTAACTCAGATACTCAGGGATAGCACCACGATGACCCCATTGTAAACTATCGCATTCTTCACAAAAACACAGATTTAAACAATTTATTGTGGCAATATCTTTTCTTTCAGATCCTACTCTGGTTTGTGCATATTCCCTCATTCTTCCCTTCAGTTCTCTAGCATCTGAGTGCCTTAGCACCCAGAAAGTAATGCTTCCCAGCACAGTCCAGTCTTTGTTCCCCTTTCCTAGGGTGGGAAGCATTTCCATACTGTCACGCCAGCAGCTAAGGCACTCTAGCTATGGCAGACTGAGACAGATTATATTCTTACACCACCCATGCCATCACACCAAATTTGCACTCTCATTTAAAGAGCTAGTATGTGCTAAACCTGTGTACGCTTTTGAGCCAGATACAGCATTGCAGCAGAGAAGCAACCATGTGAATACTTCTAACCTCTCTACCACAACACCAGAAGAGCGAGTTGAAACTGTTTACAGCAACGCTTTCTGGGAACTCCAAGCACTATAATGGATGCGCAGTCATTCTTGGGGTCTCTGATAGAAGACTGTCCTGAATAACTTTTAGGCACTATGGGACAACTTCCTAACCAGCTTCTCAGTTGTGGCTGACGGCACAAGTGCTTTCACTGCAAAGTCAAATGGTGCAATTTAGCTTAATGTTAAGATGCTTTAGGCTGGACTGAGTAACACAAAGCAGAAGAGAGACAAGACTGAACTAACACATCTTTTGTCTGAAAGGACAACTAGCAGACAAACAAGTTTTGTTTTCTTTTTTTTCCTGTTTGTTTTTAGTTGGTTGGGTTTTGTTTAGGTTTTTTGTTTGTTTGGTTGGTTTTGTTTGTTTTTTTTTTTTTTTTTTTTAAACACCTGCAGGTCTTACTGACTAGCTGAACTTTTCTAGTGTGCCCTGGAGAAGGGTCAAACAAATTTAAATTAACTGATTTCAGTAGGGTTTGAGACAATTTTGTTTTGTCTTGAAACACCCACACACTCTGCTCTCTTCAACCAATGGGGATACAAATGGCTATTTGCTGAACATTGGACAGTATGGAAAGATGCTATGAAACTCCACCTGTGCTACATCCATACACTTGAAATTGGTATGAGACCAATTCAGATGTGGCCACAAGTCAGGTGCCCACTTGTGTGGGCATCATTCTGTAGATTTATTTTATCTCCTTTATAGAAACATTGCATCCATGCAGTGTACTTAGAGAAGGAGCTGTCCTTTATCAGGGAAATTGAGGTGACTATTTAAATAAACCCACACCATAAAGTCCCCTTAAGATATAGACAAAGGTTCTAGACATGACAACCAAGCCTAAGGAGATCAGCATGAACATGATGCTTCTCAATGGAGGGGAGCCAAGAAGTTAAGAAGCCAGGACAATTCTCCTACACACTACACCCTGAGGAATTTGGGGAATTAATGTCTGGGACCACCTCTATCTTAAGGGGTGGGTGAAGGTCAGAAGAATGCCATTAAGGACTGTTCCACAGACTGTTGCCTAGTGACCTTCTCCTCCTTATGAGAAGATCCCCCCCCACCCGCCGGCCGGCGGGTAGGGGCGGGGGGGGGTTATTAGAACGTTATGACTTGCGAAGTTGCTCGCGGGGAGAGAACGAGATCA
>JANIJG010004796.1:1703-45636 GCA_024611175.1 Megaceryle torquata | reverse complement strand
GTGTCTTTTTTACTCTTTTAGTCCTTTTCTATTAACAGTGTATGGAAATAGAACCTAGAAGCCATTTGGGGTGGGGGAATTAGATGCTGGTATTAATACTCTTCATGAAAATTGATTCAGTGCACCATGTCTATGCACAGTATCTATGAAATAGCAGGAGCTTTCTGCCCTGCAGCTGAAATCAGACAATGAAAAGGAAACCAAAACTGATAGATTTATGAGAAGAGTGGTTGCGAGCAAGATTTCAGTCACCTTTACCTTAACACAAACACAGTCAAAATGCTACTTTGGCTATAATAAAACACATCTGCTTCTCTCAGATTCACTCTGAGGCCAAATGCTCACATCAATGAAATCATTGCTTCAGTAAGTTATCAGTAGTGACACTCACAGACCTCATGGGCAGAGGTGGTTGGCAAAGTCAACAGCCAGATTATCAGAGAATCTTTTGGCACATTAGATGCCAAGTTGAGTGTCTGAAAGGGAGCAAAAAGCCTGTGAAAAATCTGACTCCAGTCAGGCAGAAAGACCAAGCTGGAGAATAGACCTTTCAGGCGTATAAAAAAAAATTACCTGTTACTGCCAGGATTGGGCATGTTCAGCAGGTAATCGGTGTGCTCTGGGACTAAGGCTGTCAAATCAGCACCTCTCATGAGCTCTGAAGTGACGCACACATAGGTTAAATAATGAGAGAGAGATACACCACACCCCCACAGAAACTTTTCTTGCCCCTGACATGTTTTATCAACACTTTCAAGCTTAAGAAAAATTGCCATTCACTTCTTGCAATCCAGACGATGACAACTCTCAGCTTCCTGCTCAGCTGTACAACTCACAGTATTATTTTTACTGCCATTTGACAGTTGTAAACTCAGAGATTAGCTCTTCTAACTTGCTTCTCAACTCCAGCTGCCCTCTGCACTTTGCCAAGGCTTTTCTAACTGTGCTGACATGCTTGGTTTCTGCCATGGACAGAAAAGACCTGAGCTGCCTTTTCAGAAAGAACCCGCCTAGTTGTATAGAAGTACAGAATTTTTCCAAAGATATATGTATAAAAGTATGTACAGAGACACATATATACACACACACACACAGGTACATACTTAAAAAGAAATTGTTCCTGGTTTGAAAGCACTTGCTAGTTCCTACATTTCCTGACATCTGTCATAGCCCTCACATAATTATTGGGTTTTTTTGTTATTTACTGTCCTATCTAATTGGGATTATGGCAGGATTGCTGAAACAATGGATAACATAAGCTTGTCTTTCTAAAGCAATGATTTAGGTTTGTCACTACATCTGAAGGTACACAGAGCAAGAGCACATTGCCTATGAGACAGTCAGAAGTCCAGGGGAGGGGTGGAGAAATAAGATAACAAAAAGGAAAATGTTATGGAGTAGCCATGCAGAACAGAGCCCATCACTTCTTTGAAGGTTGACAATCCAGAGCTAGGGATTCAGACAACCCAGAATATAGAGGACAGAGGTACCTGTCTATTTCCCTTAAAGAACAAATTATCAAATTTCTATTACAACCCTGGAAAGAGAGGATTGATGAAGAATACATTTTGAGTGCCTGATCTAAAGCTAGCATCAGTTACAGAAAGAGTCAAAATATGTCAGGATTAGTAGATCAGACCTTCAAAGTTGGCTTTGACTCCTTCTTGAGGCCACAAAAGTATTTTTTCTGTCATTTCATAGGTCATATCTGAGATGCTCTCCTGAGGAAGAAGGGTGATATTAGCTTTTCAGCCTTTATATAAAACATTTGTCTCAAACAAATGTTTTATATAAACAAAAAACCAAATACAGACAGGACAGTACCAATGGTGTTCTCTCTATTGCCCCATGAATATTAACTTTATAATCTATTGTGTCAGTAAGGGTTGATTTGCACTGTAGATTTGTATTCAGATGCTGGTGAGACCAGTGCCCTATTTAAAAAAATTAATGTCCAAATAGTTATCCTGCAGCAAAGCTCATCTGATGAGCACCACACATAATTTAAGACAAGTTTTTGCCAAATTGAGTCTGCTGCTCTCAATAAAGGAGAAACAAAATAAAAACTGATGGCCCTTGTCTTTTAGGCTTCCAGACTGTATATTCTGATGGTTCTTTTTGACCTATGATCTATGCCATTGCCTGTGGTTCAAGTGTAGGGCTGAATAAGAGGAGTTTGTTTCACGGTTCCTGCCCCCTCCCACCTTGTAGAAGAAAGTGATTACAACTGTAAGGATATTAGGGATTCCACTGGTGCTTCCCCCCCGTATTAACATTCACAGGCTCTCTATAGCCAGAGCTGCTTGAAAGCAACCTTTTCACTCAGCCCCTTAGCTTCTCTTGTCTCTTGCCTAAATCTATCCTTCTGCAACAGAAATCTCTCACTCTCCTTTTACTGGAAGCTAAGCAAGGTCGTGGTACAATTTTCAATATCACTGGCTATTACTGGGTAACCTGTAAAACTAAGACAAGATTTACAAGCAGGTACAACTGTTTGCTACACAGACTGGTGGCCCACTGAACTCTATCTATATGACTTGTCACTCTGTAGTCCATCCCTTCTGGACAAGCCATATCATCTACTTTTGCCTCTGGTTGTCCACTTTACAACTGGGAAATACATAATGTTCTTTTGACAAGCACTTAGAATTCTATTGAGAAGAAAAAAAAAAGCAAAACAAACAAACAAACAAAAAACCCCCCACAAAATCTCAACAAACAAAAAGCAACCACAGAAAACCAAACCAACCAACCAACAAACCAACCGAAAAGCTACTGAACAAATCAAAACACTCAAAGCAAGAAAAGAAGGCCTCTGCTTAAGAGTTTGTTATAATTCATTATCTAACCTCCAAGGTGTGAAGCACCAAACACAAGAAAAAAGAAGTTCCATAGTACATTAAATGCTCAAAGAATTTTGGAAATCTTGATTTACTGACTAAAAAAAAAAATTTAAAATATTTTAGATCATAAGAAATATGTAGCTTTGAAAG
This sequence comes from Megaceryle torquata, assembly GCA_024611175.1. Taxonomy (NCBI): domain Eukaryota; kingdom Metazoa; phylum Chordata; class Aves; order Coraciiformes; family Cerylidae; genus Megaceryle; species Megaceryle torquata. The sequence goes on along the minus strand of JANIJG010004796.1, from coordinate 42,643 downwards.
AAAAAGGCTCAGCATCTATTAACAGTCCCTGCTAGCATCCATCACTCAAGAGGGAGCACTTAGTTTTTGACTTGCTTTTCTCTTATTTTTTCTGTTATTTATGAGTGATGTACCTATGGTCAAAGTTGTTCCACAGAGGAAATACCAGCCAATAAAAATAACAGAGAAGTGAATGAGGCTCTCTACATGACAGTCCCTTCTCCCTGTGTAATTGCTAGACAAGTCTTTCCATAAATGGCCCTTGGGTTCCATTTAAAAACCTGTCAGCTCAGTAGGAAAGGTCTTCTAAAGCCTTCTGACTTATGGAGAAAAATATCTGTTAGCTGTCCTGAGGGTAATTTCTTCCCTCTGTTTACCCCCTTCTTGAAAGGCAGCAGCACAAATAAGTTACTCTCTAGAAAGACTTGTTCATAAAATGGAGGGGAAAAAAAATAAAATAATTAAAGAAAGAAAGAAAAGAGCTTCGAAGCTGTAGCAGAGAGATGATCAGGGTATTGCATCCTCTGATGAAAGCAGCATGTGTGCCAAAAAGTGCATGAATTTGGATCTAATCTGAGAGCCACCCAATTGTGATATACTGTGATTTTTGTGGGGTTAGACCCATACAGTTTTCCCTGACAGTACTAGTTACTTTATGAAAGCCTTTTGTCACAGGAGGCATTGCAGGACTGCTTGGAAAGCTGGGGATAGGATCAGAGAGCCAGCATGCCTGCTTTGCCTCCTATTTTTGCTAAATCCTTGAAGCAAATGTAACCCATTAAAAGGAAATTCAGACCTTGCCTGACCCAAACATACAGCATGGACTAGATCAGCATGTGCACTTACTGACAAGGCATTCTCCTCCCTTCAAAACACAAAGAACTGACTTTCCCTCATCTGTGCAAGATGAACTGCCACAATAGCTATGGCCAGCACCTGCAACGCCACCTCCACAAAGAAGAGTAATATAATTATGGGATTCTTAATTGATACAGGTTACTTAGATCCACCATGAGTTATTAACAGGTCTCAATGAAAGAAAAAAACCCAACTTCCCATTGACAGCAAATGATGCTGAAACATTCTGGACGGGTCAGACCCCGGACAGGTTTATTTCCTGAACATCTCAGTAATATATACAAATAAACACCCAGAACTTCTGTTTTGCTTTCCTTTTGAGCTCCTAGTGCTTATTAAGCTTCAGCAGAGGAATTGCTGCAGCCTAGGAAGGTTGCAATGGCCATTGCAATGGTTTCTGTCTCCCTCAACAACCTCTCCTGGCAGAACAGGTTGTTACTATGAGGCAGGCTTATGTTGCTTCTACCTGTTAACACTACTGAACTGCTTAAAGACTTTTCCTTTTGAAAGAGTCCTTGTCTGTCAGATATGGACACAGAAGTAGAGGGAACAAGCTCCACACTTCCAGCAGGTTGGGGTCTCCAGGGAACCAAACCAAAGTGTTGGCTCCATCCCTGGGGTAACTGCCCGTGACCCTCTTCTCCTACCACATCCCTTCACAAATTCACACAGAGCCTTTAAATTTCCCACCACTCTATCCCCTCCAACTTGCCTCTTTGCAGGGGGAACCCCAGCTGGGAGCCCCTCTTCAGCATCCCAGGCATCAAGCCTTCCTCCAATAGGTTTTTACACCTCCACTAGCTATCCAGAGAAACAACCAGCCCAAAACACTAATGAAGCACCTTCCTTCCTAAACACTACACTTCATGACACATAGGGCTGCTGTATCATTTCTCAGAAGCTACAGGCTTTCTTAGGGCTGTCCATAGCTCAGTTACTGCATTTTTTCTTCCTTTTATCAGTACCTGAAATGGCTAACCTGAAGAGAAATTATTTTATTTATTTAATCAGGGACAGAGAAACAAGCAGTGAAGTGCTTTCTGGGCTGCTACAATCACGATAGAAAATATGGGGGTTTGGACTTCTAGGTCTCTCTAGAAAAACAGGACTGAGCCTGGCACCTCTAACACCCACTCAGGCAAAGTTCAATGGGGAAATTGAGGCATGAAAGACAAAGTCACTCAAAGATGCAGAACAACTCTGACAGCTTGAAACGAATCAGATAATTTATAGCAATTTCAGGTAGCTCATGTAGAGTCGTGAGAAAGAGGCCTCCCTTGAAGTCAACATGCACTTAAGACAGATTTCCTCTAAGAAGATACTTTTTTTTGTTTGTTTGTTTGTTTTAAGTCAGAGCCAAAGAGGGATGATTAAAAAAAAAAAAACTCTCAATCACTGTCAGAATCCTATTTAGTCAGACTATGGTCTAGGCTCATTTCTTTAGCAGGGGATGAATTAACCTCATCATTGACTTAACTAGGGGCTTTGATATAATATTAAGTGCTACTTGCCTACACCTCTGTTACAAACATTGTTCACAGAGGGTTGAAGAGTCATCTTAAATGCAAAACCTTGGACCAAGTTCATATGAATACCCATGTTCAGATTTTGCTATCCTTGTTTTCTGAATATGCATATTTAAATAATCGCTATGATTTATCATATGAATTGAAGTGATTCTGATTATGCAAACTTAAACCAAGTAATCAAATCCATTGTTCCCTAACTGGACCAGATACCTGAAGAGGAAAGGAAAATGAGAAGACTAGAATCTGAAAGAGCTGAGGCCTTTTTCTGGAGTGTATTTATGTCATGATCATATTTCCTATATTTCTTTTGCAAATGAATTAATTCATACATTGCATTCATACCTTTTTGACTAGCTACTTTGAAATACAGAAGCTAATTAAATCAACCTAGTGTTGAACTTGGAAAGAAAAAAAAAAAATCACAGGTAAGACACAAACCAGTTAATATAAAATCAGATGTAATAATAGAAAGAGCCTAAACCTGTACTTCAGTGGAGCCACAGCCAGAGGGTTTTTCTGAAACCATATGGTATCTGCCATGAAAATGTGAAGCACTATTGTTCCTAGCCACATAGCTGTCTGAAGCATGGCAGATGGAGGGAACAGTACATGTGCCAGCATGGCTAATTAGCTCAGAGACTTAATTCCTCTCTTATGTTTAAAATGCCACTCTTTCAGTTTGATCCAATGTCCATGGAATTGACAGGAGTTTTTCAGACTTTGGTAGATGCTGGCCTCAAACAACAGGGTAAAGATAAAGTTTAGTTACTGTCTAGCTGCAGAGTTGTTTGCAAGACACAGTCAAGAGAAAGGAATGGATCGAAAACAAGCTGAAGACTGGGATACTTCTGACCATTAACTACTCAGGGCTTTCCTGTGAATCTATAATGAAGTGGCTATTTCCAACTCAGTCCAGGCTGAGGATGCTTTTGGGTGTTCTTCTGCTGATATAAACATACACACTGAAAGTTCATTTCCTTTTATTTTTCTCTTCTTCTCAGAAAATATTTATTTTTCTTTTCTCCCAGTTAAAGCTTTGCTCCTTCTCCCCATTCCCACGTTGTTGCCTCTTCTCCATCCCATGCTCCTGCACATTGACATCATGCAAAACATCAGGCTGTGCCAGGAATCCCACTCCCCCAAAGGTGCCTCATTTTCACATCAGCTACCTGGCTGGATCTGCTTTCTGTGCTTCATGCTCTGGCAGCTCTTCCCCTCCTAAGGAAAATGCAAGTGTATAGCTGAGGGACAGTCACCCACTTTTCCTGGGGGCTCTAACAACTTCTCAGGAGCAGGATTTTCTTCTGCACAAGAGCAGCACTTTTGGTGATGATTTATAGCTCAGCAGAGGGATACATGCTCAGCTGAGCTGTGAAGAAAATTCTTTTTCCTTTGTTTAGCAAAGGAGTCAGCAGGCTGTACAGGAAACCTCCTCTTCCCCAGATCAACACTGACCTTGATAATGGTGCCTGATCATGCTAGCCTAGGAAGAGATCCTCTCTCTTTTTTTATCTGCCAAAAGGAGCCAAGCTGACAGCTGCCAAGACAGCCCTCACAGAGCCCAGTGTAAACCATTCACACATGTTTAGCTTTGCCAGTCTGCCCCTGGGGCTGGTCTGAGCAAATCCATAGAGAGGGTTTAGTGACTGACCAACAACTTGCACTCTGATAACGTTTCCTCAAACAAGCCAGGGGTTGCTGAGGAGAGGAAGCATTGCCATCTCCATCTCTTATGAGCAGAGGTAAAGGTAAAGGAATGATTACAACTCAGATAAGGTGAAATTTTTGGGCATTATAATGCAGTCTTAAATACTGTCATTCAGCATCACGGGCATCTGACTCAGAGAAGCATTTAAAATAAAATCAGATGCTGTGTCTGAGTCAGCCGTTTCTAGAGATAGTAGCTTGGATAGCTGCTCCTTTTCACTGCTTGAGCATATCTAGGTGTTAGAAAAAGGAAGAAGGAACATTTCTAGAAAAGCAGCCTATTTTTATTCTACCTACCACCTGAGATCTAAGGTCTGTTCAGTCGTTCTGACCATAATTTACTACGCAAGGCAAGACAAGAACAGGCATGGTCTGAACATGTCTATCACTCAGGAAGAAAGATGCAGTTCAAGCCCTGAAAATGTAGCTTTTGTAAACAAGGGCAGAAATATAACTGGTATATAGCACAGTTAAAATAGCATAAAGAACAGGGGACTCCCTCATACAGATGTACATCACTGCTCATTCCTGTGATGGGCATACAATTAAGCTTGTAAAGGTTTAACACAATTCCTACACAAGAATACAGTCAGGAACTTTATTGTTTGGGTAGCTACATAGTTGTGGGTTTGTTTCTTATTCCAAAGAAAAATTATTTTTATTTTTAAATTGTGGAAATAATGTCCTTAAGAGCATACAGGCATATTCACACATGTGTGCTGACAGCTGTGCTGGGGCCTGTTTGGTTCTTCCCCTGACCCACTGGCTCCAGCTCAATAGTTTCCCTTTTAGAATTATTACCTAATGGAAGTTAGAACTTTAAACCCTCTTAGAATTCAACAAGGTTTCAATTAATGTCCTGGGTTTTGGCTTAAATATAGGTTTTACTTGAGGATTCTGCCTTGAGAAGATGGGCAAGAAATTTCCTACTCTCCAAAGTTATTTGGACATAATTGCTAGTGAAGGACAACATGTAAAGTTTCAGTGTACGGGTGTAACTCCTGCTCTGTTCTTAGAGTATTCAGCTTTCTAAGTTCATTATAGGGACTCCTAAAAGGTGCTTTCTAAACTAGTTTAAAAAAAGGACAAAAATCAGACCTGAAGATGGGCTGATATAGGCTAATTTTATGTTTAGGTCTGGCCCATGAATAACAGTAGTCTGAACTAAAAGATGTTTTCCTTCCCTCTCCATATAACTAAATATAGCCAATTAAAACAAACCCCCTGCTTAACCAACCTCAGAATTCAGAGACAGAATTTAGCTCTTTTTTTCTGACTTGGTGTTCAGAATGGTCTAGGGTTTTTTTATATTTGTTTGGTTTGGGTTTTTTTAAATATTATTTTTGTATGAAGAAAATATTTCCCAACAGTGATTTATTTTAAGTCCATTTTAAATTGACTTGCTGGTTTTGCTTGACAATTTTCTACTCTGCAGTTTTAATCACATTCATAATCCACTCAGCATATGGTAAAATCTGAGAAAATTCACAGTCAGAGAGCCATTAGAGCAAGCGGAATGAGACACATTGCCTGTTTAGCCTTATATATTGCCTGCAGGAATTGCTTTTGCTTCCAGGGAAAGAAATTCTACTTAGCATGTAGATCTTCAATTATTAAATGTAATGACTCTGAAGAAAAAGTTGTTCTTTCTGACCCCTGGAGATAAGTAGCTTATGAACAATGGTAAATACCCCAAAGCTTGAATTCTAGACAGCAGCATTGTATCTACAGCTTTGCAAGTCAATGAAGAATGCCTGCTTGTTTAGCAAACTCCAGCATTTTATGTATTGAGATGTGAAGTGACTGGCAAAGACACTCAAGAAAAAAGGAATAAGTATATTGAAGGATGTAAAGATCTCACTAAAGGACTGAGAAGACATAAGTTTTTGTTTTGATTGTCAGTCTGAATGTAGGTCAGTCATCACTGAAATCCAAAGGTTATTTCAGAAGTGCAAGTGGGATACAGCATTCAGAGGGATTTTGTCAGTCATGTTTTTGAGTCCCTTGCATTCTCTGTAGCTGTGGAATAGATGAGATGCTCATGCATGCAGTCAGTATACTCTGGAAAGTAATCTGTACTACCAGCCACCAGGCCACAATGGTTACAGCTCCTTGTTACAGCCCTTCTGAAAAACTGAGACATTATTGAACTCTGGAGCAGATGGGCAGGATCTGTTTCCTACTCAAACTGAAAAGTACCTGTACACTTGTGGCTGAATTAATCAGAATTTGTATCCAAATTCATGGTTCATTTTCCCTGAAATAAGTAGCAGAAAACTCTCTCAAAAAACCCTGATCACATAAACACTACAAACTTCTCTGCCCAGAAAAAATTATTCCTTAAAAAAAAAAAAAAGCCAAATAACAAACCAACAAAAAATCCAACAAACAAAACGCAAACAAAACCAAACAAAAAACCCACCACCCCAAAAAAACCCACAAAACAAAAAAAAAACCAAACAAAAAACTACAGAAGAGCTGTATCATGGTATTTTTGTGCACTGTGCATTATCAATATTTGAACTGTGCATACTTTGTAACTTCCTTTAGCTAATTTGCTTCATCTTGAACTTTCAGAGGATGTTTAGAGTTTATTATACAAGGTTCACCCTTGCATTTCAGATAATACACTACAAACTCTGAATAACTTAATGAAGTTAATAACATAATGAAACTGTTGGAGAGACATTTAATATGAAAATGAAGAAACACAATATTTTGCTGCAAGAGTGTGTCTTGAGAACCAGCAAAGGAAATATTATCCATTGGTTGTGAAGAGTTCAAATCTTAGAAATATTCCTTGCACATCAACTCCAGGGATATCACTCAATTCCTGTGGCAGCAAAACAGTGATCTCATTCATAGAAAAAATAAATTAAAGTGATCAATGTGATGCAGCCCTGCTGCAGATCCTGAAGCGTCAGGAGTCCAGAACACCAAGTTCTATGTGCAGTGCATGCATGAAGTCACTAGTGCTCAGTGGGCCATGGGGGAAAACTTCAATTTTACTCAGAAAGACTGGTGATAAACTTGCTTCGTATCATGAACCTATTAGGTATCTTTCATAACCTAGTCTTTACAAAATAGCATGAAACTTCTATTTACTGATCAACAAACAGCATCTGACTACTCCAGAGTCAACAACAGTGAACAATAAATCACAGCAGCAGTCAGAATAACAAAGTTGTTGAGGACAGTGTGTATCTGTGTTGAGGAGGGTCATAGTTCCATATGCCATCCTCTCAAGAGAGGTTCTGGAGCAACAAGAAGTGACTAATGAACTTGGATTGAGTAACTGGGGACTGTGGAGAGAACCATATTTTCAGGAAGTGCTGTAAGGTTTGGAGAAGAGGTTGTAGAAATGACACTGTGCTCTGAGGCCTCTTAGAATCAGAAGTGCAGGGAACACAGCTAAGAAAATAACACCTTGAGCCTGACGCTACAGTCCTGCACACACTCTTTGCCTGCACGTCCTGGACAATCCACAACTCTTCCAACATGTGGAGCCTGAGCTTACCGCAGCAAGCTTAAAGCCAGAGACTCAGGTGATATTAGTCCAAGCATACCAATATAATAACACAGATACAGCCATCCAAACATATCCAGACAGATAGCTGTTTGTGAAGATATACCAATATTTGCCATAAAAACATAGTGTTAGCATAGCTAGACAGCTCTTACTGTCAGCTTAGAGACAGACCAGGGCCCAACACCAGATGACAAGCACAGGTTGGAAGATCCTCAGAGTCACGGGAATTACAGGTCTCCAACACACCTGTTCCACACTAAGCATAAGAAAACTTAGTGAGAGACAGATGGGTATCTTTTGGAAAATACAGAGTGATGAACATATTCACCACATGGTGCTGCTAGTGAAGAAGAAGAGTTAATGATCTAAGCTTAAAGAAAAACCTGTAGACTTGATGGCTACTTCAGATGTGATCACAGGAAAACTACTAGGAAGGACTGTTTAGTCTTGATCTGATCAAGCTGGGGAAAGAGCATATGGTGACAGATGTTTACCATGACCCAACACTCAATCACACTCTGAAGGAACACTATTAGATATCCCTGTCTGTTGTCTTTGAACCAACCAACAACAAAACAAAACAAAACCAAAAACAAACAAATGAAAAAAAAAAACAAAAAAACCAAACCCCAAACACACACCATGCAAAAAGAACCCAAAGCAACAACAAGCACCAAATGAAAAAAAAAGGCAAATAAAATAAACACACAAAAAAAACACATTAAAAAAACTACTAAAAACACCCCAAAGGAAGAAAAAAAACAAAACACAAACAAAATCAAACCAAAAGACACCAACCACAACAAAGAAACAAAACAACAAACCACCCCACTACCAAAAACCCTGAAAGACCTGGCTGCCGTAATGAAGACCTGAACTAAAAAAAAAATCTCTGCTCAGGTTATAAGTGACATATCAGATAACAATAGTAAGAGGGAATAGAGTAGCAATTAAGTAGCTTTAAATATATGACAAATACAACAAAAAACTCAGTCTGGAAATCTTCAAATTCTTCCCCTTCCAGAGGGAATGAAATAGTGTTTTCTTAATGTTGTGCAATGTGGTGCAGCAGAAAAGGTCTTGCAACGCAGGAAATATTCTTCAGTGAAGAAATGGATTTGAAAGACCATGGAATGAAGAGGAAAAATCCAACAACAAAATACAAACCAAACCCCAAATAAGGCCTTAATTATACATTTTGAATAGGACAGCTCTCTGGCTGGTTTTAGTTTAACATAATTTTAAAGCAAAGTCCTTGAAGTGCTGTGGGGAGAATGTAGATAATAAATTGGACTGTTCCTTAACTGCTGTAATTCTAAGATATTTTGCATTTTCTGCTCAGATAACATTTTAGGCCCTTTTTGTGTTTGCACTGGCGATTAACCACTGCGGGGAAAATGGAAGGGGATAAAGGAATAATCACAATTAAACACAACAAAAGCATTTATCAGCCCAACAGTACATCTGTTCTCTATCTTTCCTTGGGCAGTACACAGTTGATCTCTGCAGTAGAGAACCCTCTAGAAAATTATCTGGGTAGTAGCGTTTCTCTGATCCACTTTTTAATTATCAGAAGAGTGGTGCAGCTGTACAACAGGGCTTGCCTACTGTCTTTACACTTTAGCCTGCGAGGTGTTTATTAGAGTTCTTCTGAAGGCTCTCCTGCAGCCCTTGGCTTCTTTAATTTAAAATAGTTCTTACATCAGTCTCCTACATTAAGTGTGTGTATATATATTTATCTAAAATATATATATATAAAGCACCACAATGGCCATCCTTCTGGGAAACCCCATTGCCTGGGACAAGCATATGAGGTTTTGAGGAAAACTGTTTTTTGACCCTGTATCTGAACACAATGTCTGGCCCTTGTTTGAAAATCTGGCATATCTTAACCCTCCAAAAAGCATTCCCCTGACCTCAGCATCTTTTTTAGTTTTACTTTTTCCTGCCTAAAAGACACCCATGAGAAAGAAAACAAGGAACAATTTATTCAAAACAAACACTCCTATTAATGCAAAGATTAGAGCCAAAAGACAACTCAAGATTCCACAAAATCCTTAAAGTTTCACTTGTGCTTCACAGTGAAGGCTTTCTGTGAGGTATACTGACTAAACATCAGGGCAGAGGAGAAGAGTGGGTTATAGCAGAGATTAAATTCTTCTGGCATATAAAATACTCAAGAACTAAGTAAAGTGCCTAACACCTCAAAAACCACTTAAATTACAGCATTCAAAAAATGCTACAGCAGTTGGCGGAAACAGTTGTGTGTCTTCTTGAGTACGTGTAACCTAAACAGTTATTAAACAAAAATGTATTTCAGTGTCATATTTCCCAGTTCAGGTTAAGGTTTAATAAGGTATAATCAGCTTTTATCTAGATATGTTCAGTCCAATTTTATTTCTTTTCTAATAATGTTAGAAATCTTAAAATTCCCAGGAAAGTTTCTAGGATCTGGTGATTTCACCAGCAAAATGTTTTATTTGATTTCACGTTGTTTCTGCATAAAGCTTGAAATTATGAAAGTACAAAAAAAAAGTTTAAAATAGAAATTCTTTGGAATCCAGTATCCATTACATCTGATAGGACATGAGGAAATGGCCTCAAGTTGCACCAGGAGAGGTTTAGGTTGAATGTTATGAAAAATATCTTCACTAAAAGTGTTATTAAGCATTGGAACAGGATGCCCAGGGAAGTGGATGAGTCACCATCCCTGGAAGTGTTTAAAAAAATGTTTAGTGGTGGACTTGGTAATGTTAGGTTAACAGCTGGACTTCATGATCTTAAAGGTTCTTCCAAACTTAAATGATGCCATGATTCTTCTTTTGCCACTTGCAAAAATAAAGTGGAATCAATTGTTATTGGACTTTAACAGTAACTTAAGAATAATTTACCCATTGAAAAATTCACTGACAGTAGTTCTGAAAGTTGTTATGCCAAATGGTCACCACAGTCCTTCTGGCCTTAAAGTCTATGTATGCAATAAAACAGAATGAAGATAAATACTTTGGGATTAAGTAAACATGGGTCTAAAAAACCTCATCTATTTAGTCAGAAATAGTCAAGACATATTCTAAAATGTGCTTCATGACTGTTGACAACAAAAAAGCCAAAGCTCCTGCAAGACAATTTTAAGATAAAAATTCTCAAACAGGTCTACAGAGGAGCACTTAGAAGTAATACCTAAACCACCCATATTCCAGTGATCTACTCACGCAGAGTAGTTGGATGAAAGGGAAGATTCAAACTTAAGGAACATAATTCTGATCTTCAAGTACTTAATAGATTGTAACAAAGAGGAAATAAGTTCTTTTCAAAGTGATGAAACTGTCAACTTGGGAGCCTTTCAGAACAAACTAGATGAGCATCAAGAAGTAGTGTCACAGAAAAGGCTGATCCTGTCTGAGAACAAGGGGACTTGCACTAGATGAGTTCTTGTGATCTGTTCTAGTCCTAGTTGTCTGATTTTTTTTCTGCTACAGAGAATCAGGAAGTTAGTTTATCAGAATGAAATTCAAATAACTCCTTTGTGTTCACTACAACCTTAATGGTAATGAAGGGCCAAATAGACTCCTGACATTTGCAGCTTGCTATGTAGATTTCTTCCTGCCTAATTACAGTGAAAAAAATGTTTGTATGAATTTGATTTCTTTCTAGTTTAAGTCTTTCTTGGTTCACATGCTAGGAATTTTGAATTAAGCCTTAATATTTGAGACTGAAAATAAAGAACTTGCAAATGTTTTAGCTTTTTTAGCCATCTGTTCTTAAATGACATTTTGCCACGTTCCCCTGATGTACTTCACCTCTGAAAGCTGGGTCAAGGACACTATGGCAAACTCCAATCTGAGCATAGAAGTGATGTGTATGGCTACACAGATTAAAGCTAAATGTCAAAGTACAAAAAGAAGACATGCTAAAGGGTAAGTATTAAGAAGTAATAACACACACACACAAAAATTGGTTGCCAGATGAACAGTTTCACTGAAATGTAGACTTTTGCCCTTTGCTCTGGAAGAAAAAAAAAAGCCACAAACAACAAAATCCAGAAAATACTTGAGAAAAAGATGCAAAGATTTCTCAGTTTTATCATAAACACCACATTCTCATCTCTAGAACTACCTGAATGTTCTTCCAACTCAGAGCTACTTATGAATATAAGAACAAAGAAGTTATTTCTATGGGTATCTCAAAAATATAAATAAGAAAATAAAGGGGTGTTCCAAGTAATATTTTGTGGGGCAGTCTGTGAATTTGGACAGAAAATAAGCTCCCAATGAGGACTCATTTACTTGCAGTCTAGAAGAGGGAAGCTAAGGAACACGGAAACATGGAGATAAGGGAGTTGTAAATTACTCAAGAGAGACGTGGGCAAGAGAAAGATGCAGACAAAGCAGCAGAGAAAGTCCTGCTCTAACAACTGAAGAATAAGCAGAATGTGAAAAATCTGTCTGCAATGAAAACAAGTTTCTATGACTTATGGTTCTTCAACAGGATTTACAAAAGCAGGTAAAGAGTCTAGAGACAGCACTGAGATAGACAGAAAAGGTGACTATAGAGCAGTTAGGTGCTGGGCCTGTCTGTTAAATACCTGCTCTCAACATGGGATACAAAGGAACCCCGCAGTCAAGAAACTTGCCCAACTTCAAAGAGAGAGTAATTAATTACTCAGTGCACTGGAACAGGATTTCCTTAAGAATTTCAGCAAGTAACTTAATCTTAATTGTCCTATTTGTCTTAATCTGGAATACTGTGTCAGTGATTTTTCTTTTATTGATCTTGACTATTCTAACTAGCATTCTCCCAGACAGAGAAATTTTTCCTTTCATGGTAGTTAACTCTAGCCATACCAAATTGAAAACATCTGTTTTCTGAACTTTGTGGTATCTTCCAGCTTTTCTCTGCAGACACAAGGGCTGGGACCTTTGTGTGGGTTTGTTTTTGTTTTTTTTTTTTAAACAAAAGATTGTATACTCATATGGCTTGTAGGGTTGCAGCTTTAAAGAGGCCATCAGCATTATATTGCCAATAATAAAACCATAACAATTTAGCTCTATGTTTACACTTAAGTGGATTGACTAGTTTAAAGCTTGTACGTGCTATTTTAAAGTTATTGGGGAAGCCCTCCATTTCAGGTTTTCAGCTATGGAAAGCTTGCTTCTCAACCTCTACTTCTACAGTGATTGTTTGGAGGAACCCACCTATTTCCATCCTCACTTCAGACCCAGAGGCAAGACAAACAACCCAGTTTATAAATGCAAGATTTGAATTGAATCAGGTGCAAGCTTCATCCTCTCCCTGACCTAATTAATATTCATTATTCATCTTTAAGGTGTGTCTTGACCCAAGTTAGAATTAATTCTGCTCAGTGATTTTAGTTTTCAGCTCAGTCTCTTCTAAGTAACTGCACTTTCTAAAGTTAATGGCATATTTTGTCAGACAGTGTCTGTTGCTAACAGTGATAATGCTTGATGTTTACAGTTACTACCAAAGTTTGGTATGAAGAAAGGCTCTTGCTTATACTTGCTCCTATGGAGACCAAGGTCACAACCAAATCTTTTGCACCATTTTTGGGATGCAGTGAGGCCACACCTGCAGAGAGAAGCAGACAGGACAGGTGACCCTAAACTGACCAACAAGGTATTCTATCCCATATACATCATATTCAGTAGAAAGCTGACGGATCACAAGTGTCAAGTTCTTCAATGGCCAGCATCCAAGGAGGACTCTGTCCATGCTGTCTTTGATCTACATCCATGTGTTCCTTAATCCAGCTCCAGAATCTAGAGCCTAAATCCAATTCCCACCTGCTACTGAGTCCATTCTGTGCTTCCCCAGTGCCTGCTCCACTCAGTGGTGACAGTGATGCAATTGCCATCAGAGGGTTTGGAGTAGATATTAGTTGTGTATATATGAATATATTTAATTTTGTTATTTTTATTGAAGCCAGTTTAGTTTTATTTTCCAGTCCATAAGGCTCTCTCCCTTATTCCCTTTATCTTACTTGTGGGGAAGGGAGAGGGTTTAATGAGAGCATCTTTCATTTATCTGATGTCCAGCCCAGTCCTAACCCTGAATAAGGTGACTTCTTATCACTGAATGTTGTCATTGGGATGCCTGAAGTCATATTAATGCTTCCTATAATAAATGCCAAACTATAAAAACAATAGATTGTCTGATTGATCCATGTTTCCATTTTGGACTTATTTTCTTTTGAAGTGCCATGTAGTACTAGGGATTATGACACCAAAACCCTTACAGGTAATAAACTGTAGATAGTTTTGGTAAGAATAGTTGGGATTTTTTTGTCATCCCCCCGACTCAAGTCCACAAAAGGATGAAATTGAGAATTAGAAATATTTTTTTGAGAGGACAGTGTAAGCCAGTAGAAGAATAATGTGCAGACTGAATATTAAAACTATCATCTGAGGGAAAGCTGACTTGAGTTCATTGTTTATTATGGTTTACAAATGGAATATCTCAATGAGGAAAAAAAAAAAAGACAAAACTTAATATAACTTAGCTGTAAAGACAATACATTGCCAGAACATAGAAAAAAAGTTCATATTCTTGACAGAGAAGAGAAGGCTCCACGTGGACCTTATAGTGACCTTCCAGTACCTGAAGAGAGCCTACATGAAAGCAAGGGAAGGTCTATTCAACAGGGTTTGTAATGATAGGACAAAGAGCAGTGGTTGGAAAAGGATAGGTTTAGACTGGATATTAGAAAAAAGTTCTTTAATATGAGGGTGATAGATCACTGGAATGGGCTGCCCAGAGAGGTGGTGGAGGCCCCATCCCTGGTTTCAGCCCCATCCCTGGTGTCATTCAAGGTCAGGCTTGATGGGGCTCTGAGCAACCTGCCCTAGGTAAAGCAGTCCCTACTTGTGTAGGGAGGTTGGACCAGATTGACCTCTAGAGGTCCCTTCCAGCCTAAAACATTCTAATTTTCTATGATTTGAATCATGGATTTTCAATTTTTTTTTCTTAAGCAAATGCTCTACTCCTGAGGTTATTTGCTTTGTGACACATCTCTTGTGTTTAAGTGAGAAATTCCATCTAAGGTCAAGTTAGGAAGAGGAAAAAAAAAAAACAAACCAGATTTTCCTAGAAAGACTCCAGCACATCAAGACATTCCTAACCAATTCCAGCTCTGAAAGCATGTCTTGACCTTTTGTGTCAATTGACTGACTCCATTGTGACTCTTTAGCCGTGTAAAAGGTTGTCTGGATTCAACTAGGTCAACCAGATCAGAATGCCCCATGTGGAGTGGAAACTTAGAATAGTACAAAGACATTCCTAAAAAATTAATCACTGATCCCTTCATATATATTCCCACCAAGAGTACTAGTTTTAATAGGGACTTCTGGTGGGAAGGACATTTGTATTGAGTTAGCTCATTACACAGATAGCAATGAATAACTGTAATTGATGCTCACCTGAGCACTAAAGCAAGCAGTTGGATCATATTGCCAATTAGACAGGAATCTACAGTCAATGTGATCCCTTTTCATATAATACAAGTCAGATTTGTGAATTAAGACAGTTTGGATAACCAGACTAAGAGCCTATGCAGGATACAGCAGAGTAAATTTATAGCATGGCTGCTACATTCATAGGTGAGTTGTCTCTGTGATTGGGAATAGCAGGCATACAGGCCAAGAGTTTTACAAGTTCACAGATCACTGGAAATTTTTTTTTTTTTTTTTAAGTGCAATGTCCTAATAAAAAAATAGTGAAGTAAATTTGCCTACTTAGGAGGAAGATGGAGTTGTCAGGTGCAATGCTGTTACTTACCTATTTCTCAAGAAAATAAAAGCCTCACTTTGGAACCTTTTAAAAAGTTCTGTGGAAATAACTCTTGTTTGGTTTGGTTTTTTTTTTTTTTAGAAATTTGTCAGTGTTGCTTACCAACTTCCCCTCCCAGCCTAGACTGTTTAAGACAGTCTTTCTTCAAGGTGATTTTGAGAACCAAACTAGCCCTCTGCTGCTCTTATTCTGAGAGACAGAAGACACCATCTCACACATCTTCAGTTCTCAAAATTATTTGGTACAGCCCATTCTATCTGTCAGAAAAAGAAAACTTTGCAAACATCATGCCCCCAAAGATTGACTGTTTAAGGAGGGAAATCACCACCATGGAGTGCCCTTCACTGACCCGACTGAACATATGGACTTGCTTCAGCCTGGACACCTTACTAGGAACAGAAGAACCCAAAATCTTCACCAAACAAACTACAGCAACTTTCAGCACTTAATGGTTGAGACGCAAAAATGTAAGGATGGCCTCAAAATGAGACTATAGGTTCACATAAGACAATATCCTGGACTTGTAATAAGAAATCCAGTTTCTTCCACAAAAAGGACCACTTTCTATGGTTTTATCTGACCCTGCTTCAAAGGCTTAATTTGGTTGAAATGTCTCTTTGAAATAACTTTTGGTTTGTTTGTGTTTTCCTGGTGCCACCCCTGGGACTCAGTACAGCAACCACCAGATGCAGGGCCCATTTAAATTGTTGTACACGATCTTGTTCTAGAAACTGATGATCCACTCACATTTTACTCATTCCTATTACACTTCAGGGTTTATTTTCCTTTTAATTTCCAAGCAGATAGGGGACCTTCATGTTGTCTTTTTAAATCAGACTGATTAAGAAAAGCCAAGCCTAACCAGTAAAGTGATGTAACTTCCATAGAATAACCCATCTTCAAATTATTGGGATCTGCATCAGCAAGCCACAGTGTGATCAAAGCAAGCCAGGTTTCATGAAGTTCTTTTTTGATAGGTGAGCCCATGCTGGAGAGGTAAGAGGAGATATTTATAATTTAATATCTCCCAAAGGCTGAGGGTCAGGCTTTTTCAGATGACTGTATCCAGCAACTGAACCCTCAATGAAGTCATCAAAAAGAAGGTAAAAAGGGAATAAGAAACCTACACCCAGCTTGGCAGCTGATCTATTCCCTCACCATGGTCGAATTTCTTCATGTTCTATAGTAATTTCCCTTTACTCTTCAACTCTTCCTGGTTAAAACCAGGAAGCGTTAAGAGCTGAAAGACAGACTGATTTGTATTTAACATGCTTGTGCAGTAATTTGCATGCTACCATCCTTTGATCAGGCATATAACAACAGTAAGAAATAGCCCAGTTTTAGTCTATGATGAATTTCTAATTGCATCTCATACGCTCATTGCTTTGACTTTCCATGATAGTGTCATACATGGACGTAAGCATTAAAGGAATCGTCGCCTGTTTATTTCAACTTTCATTGGTGGTGCCAGAAGCTGGAGCCCAACACCCTTGTTATTCCTGAGCTTACCCGTTCTTCATAAATGGGTTGAAACAAAAGTTATATTTATATTCCTGTATTAATTTAAAGGCTGATGTATCAAAATATTTGATTTTTGGTTTTTTTATAGCTTTAGTAATAAAAACTGACCTAAAAATAATGTACCCTCTGAGATTCGTATTATTAAGCCATTTTTATGAGTAAAAGATTCTTCCTCTTGCATTGCTAAAATGATGAGAAAATAAAATAACAAAAAAAAGTACCCAACAACTTGCCAAGGTTGTAGTTACCAGATTATAGAGATGGAATTCTTAAATTTATTTTCTGCTAGATTTAGCAAGTAAGTGGCTATTAATATTTCCTTTCCCAAGCTCTCGTCTGCTACGTGACATACAGAAAACAAACTGTCCTGTGGTTTCTTCATCTTTCTACATTCATGCCAATAGATAGGAACATAGGGAAGCCAAGAGCTATGGAAGAATTTGTGCTGACTTCAGAAAGAAAGTATGTAAAGAGAGAACTCTGGACACAAATCCCAACATTAAAGAATACCAGTATTTCCAAAGCTAATTTTTTTTGCACAGATTTAGGCAAATACTGAAATGAAATCTATCACCAATCTCTTGATTGCCCTAAACAGCATACATTAGCTGGTACAGTGTTTGAATATGCAGCTTTAATTTCAGGCAACAAGCTACAAGACAAATAGCCCCCCCACCTGTTTAAGACAACACACTACCTACAAAAAGGTGCCTATTGACTTTTTTGTGTTGTGGCATTGGTATCACTGCAATTCAAAATACAGAGGATTAGATCTTTTCAAGAACATCTGGTGTGCCATTGAAAGCTTTAAGAAAAAGAATAATCGTATTAAAATAATCTCACAGCCTATTATGAAACCTTTTCATAGCACTTACCTTTGCTTGCTGAACTAGAGATGACTGTTGCTCAAACTGCTTATCCATAAGAAATTAGTTCCACCTAGTCCAGTCCCATTCCATGTAACCCCCCAGACCACAGCACCTATATGTGATGACTCAACCACAGTAAGAGTAAGTCTGCAGGAAAACTTTTATACTGGTTTGAATCCTGTGCAGCTGGTTGCAAGGAGCAGAGAATTGAAGTTAAATTCACCTGCAGGATTTGGGATAACTTCACCTGTAGCAGAAACAGTATTTGTAAGATATAACAATTCCTAGGTAGCATTTTGACTGGATCCTAAAGGGATTTTTGGACCAAAGGAAACAGGATGCTAAGTTTGAAAGAAAGCAAATTATGGTTAAATTCAAAACCAGTTCAAAAGAGAAAAATACACAGTTGCTTAGCTGGGTTGTACAATGGTAGGAAAACTCTGCAGGAGGAGATAGAGATTTTGCAGTAAAACAACTGAGCCAAACCCTGCCTTTGAGTTCAGCTGCATAGAAAACTCACTGTTCTGTAATACAAAAAATGTAGAACAGGAGTTTGTTTTTCTCACTCAGATAACATGAAAGATCTGAACATGCTTAGTAGAAAGCTCTTTAATATTGTTAAGTTAAAAGAAAATGATGGTTTGGCTTTATTTTCAAAACAGCTTAACAATGTGTATACTATATTTCAAAACTGTTGGTGAACACTATCTTTCTAAGTCTAGGGTATCTGACTTCTTACAGTTGTGTGGATTTTTCTGAAAATCATGGGAGACCACCATCAATTCAGGAATGTTTTGGGAAGCCCACAAGTATTCTGCAACCTCTTGGTGTGTGAGGGGTAATATTCAAGGAGGTTACTCTTGGTTACTCAATCACTTTAACAAGAAACAGATTCTCAAAACAGAAACAAAGGCTATTGAATAAGAAGGAATATTGCCAAAGAGCACCATGCTGACCCCTCCATTGGATAAAAGGTCAGTGCCCATAACTGACTGTAAAGAGAAACTGTTTCATCACAAAGTGATACTGGACTGTAGTATGACCTTAGATCATTTTCTTTAATAGATTTAGACATGTCTTCTGGATGCTTCCTAATATTTTATGTACAAGTTAGGGGAAAAAGCTAATGCAGAAATAGATGTGGGAAACAGCTCTGTTACTACATTCTGTTAGCTCTGAAGCTCTGGAAAGTTTCACAGCTGTATCAAAAGTCTTTACCCAGCCTTAGGTTAGGTTGAGTCAAGCTTATCTCATTACTGAAAATCAAGAAGTTTAAAAAAATTGGATAAGCAAGCATATGACTTTAGTTATCCTCCTTCTTGGAAAGGAAGTTGGTCAGATGACCCTCTGAGGTGAAATAAATAGAAAGTACATTTTGAACATACAGCTCTTACTGTGAATTCTTTATGGGAAATTGACTTTTTTTCCATACAGAAGTTGCTTACAAAGCAAAGGTCTTGTTTATAGATTGTAAAATATTCCTGCAAACATAGTAATCTCAGAGTTACATTTTCAAACTTCTGATCCATTTACAACATGAGAAAAAGAGTGTGTGAAAGGTTTTGATTTGTCTTAGAATCCTCTTAATTCTCAGACCACAGAAAAACATTGGCCCCGCATCTATTTTTTTTTTATTCACTCCGCATTAAATCCCAGGAGTTCTGTATTTCTATTATTTCTTCATAAGACAAACTCCAGTATTGATTTCTGACCACGATTCTATTATTATGCATGTAATACACATTAACACTTCCATGATTCTACTTCAATATTTTGTGATCTGTAAGTATTCTCTGAGCCTAACACAAATCACAATGAAAACAGTGCAGAAAAAGCTTAGTTATTTCAGTGGGCTTTAAAACAGCGATAATATACATGCCACCCTCCATCAGACCTGCTCATTTTCTTCATCCTCTCAAATACAGGAATTGAGCCTGAAAGATCCTATGAATCATATAACTGAGAAACCAATTCACATACAAACAATTATGGCAAAATTTATTTAGATTTTGGTAAAATCGTGAGCCAATGCTGAAGATTAACAACATTCAGAGTTCCCTAGGTGATCATTATGGTTCAAGGTAAGGTTTGGGAAATTTTTTTCTACTACAGAAAGTAAGCAAGAATTGAGTAGAGCCATTGAAGTGGTTTATGTTTCAACCACAATAGAAAGTCACTAAGGAGAATGAAATTGCTACCTAAACTCATGACCAGAATTCAGAATTACAGGCAGTTTTACTTCAATACCAATAGGATGTCTAGAGAAAATCTGTTGACTTTAAGAGTCACCCAAAATGACAGTGGCTTCTTGAGGGACTACTTGACAGTAAGTGATATAAAACTGTTATGGTTTTGGACTAGATTTTTATTTCAGTGGAATCACTATGCATTCACCTCAGTAAAACTAACCCTTCAGTTAAAGCTATACACTTTTTATGATCAATTTTCACATTATGACTATGGGTCATGACTGTCTTTAGTCCATGATCAAGGATTTTTCTTTTACTTGAACCCTTGTGTTTGATTTTACTACTAGTTGTATAAGATAAGATAAGTATAAGATAAAAATAACAGAGGTTTCTCTATGCCTTTGTTATGGATGTGCATCTCTCAGTAAATGGATTACAAATGAATAAAACTTAGATATTTCTACTTAATGTAATTGTAAAATCACAAAAATTCTAATTCTCCTTATGTAATTGTAAATTTCTCCTCTGTTTTTCTGGGTTTTGTCCTTACAGCAGAAAAAAGAAAATGGTGTAGATGACATTTGAGCTGCCATTTTTTAGTGAACTGGCAAAAATGTGTAGGAATTAAATTAGTTTTTGGGAAAGTCAGCTCCTTCACTGGGGACACATTGGCTGAAAGGGTTCAAAAGTCAGGTGGCATGCAAAATAATGTGTGAGCCTTGCTTTCATAAGGAGCCAGGCTAAAAACAAACATAATCTTCAGTTAGCATGAACTGATATATTTCTCTGTGGTTATAAAAATGGGAAAGGACTGACTGAGCTAGCTGAATCTATCACTTTTTAAAGTGAAATGAAGACTGCAGAATTTATACAGTTTCTGTACCACAGTGATCTCACAGTGACAATTTCTTCTACAGATTGGAAAAGCCCCATACATTTTAATATCCTAAAAGGAGGAACCTGTGAGTGAACTGTGTATGTGCCTGCCTGAAGTTCTGTGTAATATTGACATGGTTTGCTGCTAATTGTCAGCATATTGAAGCCTAGCCTAGTGGTGTCACTCTTCTCTGCACTATTTTCACTAAAATCCTTGGAGATTTCTCAATATCTGATGAAAGCTGGAGCTCCTTGTGTCCTGGGCACCCAGCATTAGCAACCTAGCAGTGATGTGAAGCATTTGTCTAAAACAGTGGGGAGTTGAGCTGGTGCCCTGCAAAATGTTCCCTTCTTTCAGAAAGTTCTGTTCATTCATCAAAAAGAAAAATTAGGGCCCAAAAGGTGCCTTCAATAGCTCTTTAGTTGGCCTGTGGTCAGTGTTGCACAATCTCATCTTCAGAGTGATAACACTGATCATTGGCACCATGTCCCTGTGTGCCCTAGTCATCACACTGCAGGCTATGAAGACAACAGGAACTGAGCCTAAAGAGGCAAAATTCTTTAATTCATGATTCTTGTGATAAGAAGACAAATCTCAGTCCTTTCCAACTCATTCTCCAAAATGAAAACAGTTGAAACAGTAGGTGTACTCCAAAGGGTTCTCCTTCAGACAGCAAAATTATCACCACTTAGAGATTACAGATGAGTTACCATGCTCCTGAGATAGATGATTACTAGAATTCAAAATAACAAAACCCTGGGTAGGCTGCTGTGGTATTTACCTACCTTTTCAAGTAAATGCATGCAAAAAAATCCACTGAGAAATTCAAAGCAACCAAAAGTTACACGTCACTTCAGGCTCCTTTTCTACTGTAGAGTGAAACTTGGTTTTCCTTGCTTTCAGCCACTCTGGAAAGAGTGTCAATTTTCTCTGTTGTAACCTTTTGTGCCCCTGGAAACACCCCTTATTCACTGAATTCTCTATACCTGCTTGGTTTAGCTGCTCTGTGCGTATAGCATTAAGTGGCTCACACAGTTATTAGAGCACAATGGCAAATTGTTTGCCATTTCCCTTATACATGACTGAAATGTCTCCTGCTATTAACAGGCTGGTAGAAATTAAGGAAACCACTGTTTTCTATAGAGAAAGAGAGAGGAAAGAATACCCTGCAACCAGGATAAAAAACCCTTCCAAATTCCATCATGATGCTGACATAAACTGCCCGTACATTTCATTGGGAATTCTGATATTCCATCAATGAGAGACCAGGTGCAACAGCAGAGCCCACCATACAGATATATCCTGTGTATAAAATAAATAAATAAATAATAAAAGTGATACTGTACAGACACAAGTCTGGACTAAGTGATTCCCAAAATCTGGGATCATTCAGACCTGGCTCAGACATTGCCTGTGACAGTCACAAAGTCAGAAACAGAACTCCCAGCTCTAACATGTTTAGACTCCAGGTTTCATCCTGTCACTAGTGTAAATGCATATTTTGTTGCTCTGGTTTCCCTCTTGTGTTTTGGGGTTTTTTTTATGGTGCTTATGAAATGACTCCTGTTGACAAGAAAAGTGTGACTGGTTTTGTTTATTCTACTTATTATATGAGAACAATTTGCAAGATGTCATTTCATTATTAAATTTGAAAACAAAGCAAACACCAGATCACTACAAGACTGGATGAAATGAAAATAAGTCCATTTCTGCCTTACATGTTTAAGCAAAACTTAGTATGACTCATGGTAAGTAAAGCTTGCATCATCAAGTACCAAAACTAGTAAATGGTTAATCTTTGTTGTCAACAAGATCTGCTTTCAAAGTTAAGTCTACCTTGTCTACCTTCCAAAAATTGCTAGGAAATTTATGATTCAACAATGAACTCTTAATTGCTTCCTCTTTATGTTGATCTGTTTTCCTGGAAACACAATTAATTCTCTCTGCTGAGCCTTTAAGAATGAAACAAATTGTATCCCTTGCTCACTTTGGCAATGCAATCACTTTTAATCAGTGCATAATTAGGATTTGAACAGTGTCAACCTGTTCCTATTGCAAGAAGGTAACTGCGCTTAAACTTCAATTACTCCTAAATTTAAAAATCAATTGCAAATAAAATGTCCTGCTGCTGATGCTAAAGAGATTAGAAAGACCAGAATACATTCACACAAGAAGCTAGTCATGTCAACACAATTGCAACAAGCAACTGCCATAACGTAGGTAATTCCACTGTAATGCAATATTAAGGCCTTTATCTAATCAAAGGCTGTGGGCTAAGGCTGTCAAAAAATACAAGATGCCTCAAAAGGCAGATTATTGTTGTTTTCCTTATGGCTTTATTCTGTGCAGAACAAATTACCTATTTTGCTTTAAAAAATGATTTTTAGTGTGAGTGCTTGAAAAATCCATTTTTTTCCCCTCACAATCTATTCATAGCAAGATGACAGAACAGTGAAACTCCAGCATGCTAAGCACTGCATAAAGAAGGTGATCTTGCAAGCAGTCATGACAGAGAGCTGGGAGGATCTATGGGGAAACCTGGGACCAAACTCAGGTTTCTAGTCCTCAGTTTTATATGCACATCTCTACTAAGTGTGCAGGGGAAAGGGTTCACAATTGCTCAATATGAGGCTGAAGAAATAAAGCTATCCATGGACAGTGGAGACAGCCACGTTCCTCTTGGGACCTTCTCTAGGTAGGACTGAAGGAGCACAGTAATATTCAGCAGCAGATTTGGACTGAAAACCTGTAATGTCACATGCAAGGAGAGAAGGTCTTAGCACCTTAGGTACCATAATACCTAAGGAAAACTTAAAACATTTATTCATATACCTTGGTTGAAAACTGCCAGGAAAAAAAAAAAAAAAGAAAGAAAAATTCTTAGTGACTTGGAGACTTTTAAAAGAATTCTTCCAAACCACCTATCTGTGGGTGTGACTTTCCTATCATGGAAACACTAGTGAATTAATGACAGCATGATGATAGCTGAACTGAAGTGTGCTGAAAGGAGTGTCCAGACTCTAAATGTGTGAGCAGATACCATATGTGCAAGCCTCACTGTCATTCTTCTTCCTGTTAAACTACATTAATACCTTTATCATCCAGTTGCTATCAAAATGATTGTGGGGAAAAAAAATAACAACCCCCCAAAAAAACAAATCAAACAAAATGAAAACAAAACAAAACACCACCACCAACAAAAAAAACCCCAAACAAAAAGAAACAAAAAAACCCCAACCAACCAACCAAAAATAAACAAACAAAACAAAACAAGCAAACAAAAAGAAACAACTCCAAAACCCCAGACCAAAAGCATTGAGATACCTGTCAAGAAAGTGGTCAGATTTGCTGTTCTGACCATTCTTTTATGTTGAGTATTCTGTAAATTAGTCAAAGTAAACACTAATGATAGCCTTTATTATAATATAAAGCATGGCAAAACCCCACATAGAGATTACCTGCCTCCTCCACTTTTTAAGGGGGAGAAGAAAATTTTTTTATCACTTTTTTCATTTGGCCTGTCTTCTTCTCAGAAACCTCTTAATTTTCTTCACATGCTGAAGCAACAGGCACATGGCAGCTGCATCAATATGATTCAATAAAACAATGCTAATGGATGTCTTTAGTGACAGAAAAAGAAATTTAATCATTTTAGGGTATCCCAGTGCTGTGATATTCCCAAAGGAAAGGCCAGACGTCTCTTCATCTCAATTTTTTTCTGCCTCTTTCATTTTATTCATTGATGAGTATACCAAGAGATGTCATCTTCAACTTTCTCCCTCTTTTTTGAAAAAGATCACCATGACACTCTGACAGTGCTAATAAATGTTGTGGCTGAAGGAAGCAAGCTGCTGGGTGAAATCCTAAGAATATCTCTAATGGCCCAAGGCATAGGGGGAAATAATCTAATTGTTAGCAAAGATTTTAAGGCTTAGACCTATGGGCAGGTGGAGGCATTGCTTCATGTACCTTCTGGGTCCTCCATCCTCTCTTGGTTCTCTTGCAGGCAGGATTTCATTGACAACTCCTTGGGATGAATTCTAGGACAGATTGCACAAAATGCATCTGGGAACAGAGTAAACTTCTTATCACCTTTGTCATCTCTGTGCAGCCACAGCCGTAACCTGGACCCTCTCTGACACACGCCCTTGGTGTATGCAGTCAGTTCTTACTCATCCTTCATTGAGGCACATCTCCCACTGAGGCACCATTACCTCTGCACTCAATTCTCTCACTCAATGTCCTAAAACAAAGCACAGCCTCACATCCTACAGTGTGTGAAAGTGAAATAAAAATGTTGTTTTCTTTTCTTCTGTGTGATGCAAGTGTAAAAATCTTTATCTCTCCTTCTGACTTGGTCATTCTAACCTGGTCAAGTGCCAGTCAGTACCACATCATCTTAGACAATGTGTTAGAAGGTACAGCCCATGTGGGGTAAAAAAATATGTAGAGAAGAGCTGATAAATGGCCTCAAAATAATTAAGGCCAGGTTTTACATTTCTCCTTCCCCAGTCTTTTTGCAATTCCTACTTTTTATATCTATCAAGGGCAAGACATACATTTTTCTTAGAAACCAGGCAGTTAGATTTGTATCCACACAACGCATCCTCTGGTCTCTGTAAAGATGTGTTAATTGCAGGAGGTCCTGTAAAGAAGAGGAATCTTAGTATGTGTGGAGGGGCCCATGGTGCCAATGGTAAGGGTTTCCAGAATGTGGTCACTGACACAGCAAGAACAGGATGCATCTATAGCCACCACAGGGTGAGTGGAAATGCGTGTGGAAACAGCTAGACAAACAACATCTTAAAGCTGGGTAGCAAGATGCCAACCTGGTTCAATGCCTGTTGTTACTGAGTTATAAAATTAGGGCACAACAAGAAAAAGGCAACATTTTGTATTTGCTGAGATGAAGCTACAGGTAGGGGAGGAGCAACAGAGTTATTTCATCACTCACAGGCTTGTAACAGCAAAGCATAATCCCTTTAAATGATATACCTGATGAGTTACCACACAGCTTGCTCTGCCTGGGAGCAATGCCAGAATGGATGTTGTTTTCATGAGGATTCCCATGCTCAGAAATCCTCCTTCATCCCTGCAGCTGAACAACTTGCTACTCCTTTTGTTATAAGATTCTTTTCTGGCAATTACAATCAAATGACTTTTTATATTTGCTATGTAATTTGACATGCATACTCATTAAAAAAATAATAATGTATTCATTGAATTTCTATAGGATGAAGTCCTTCTTTATCTTTAACATTATTCAGCATGATGGCCTCTGATGTAACTCAAGCTTAGTGCTGCTGACATGGAGACAATGACAATGTTAGGAAATGAGACATGATTTCTCCCAGAATATCTGACATCAGTTCTGCTACAATAGCTGTCTTGGCATTTGATGCTGCCACCAGCCTCTCTGGTGTCTGAGTGCTTTCCATATTAAACCAATACTCATCTATACCAATAAGAAAGACTAGACTAGACTAAGAATGATTTTCTGTTGGAAGGGACCCACAATGATCATCTAGTTCAACTGCAACTAAGACTAGCAATGTCAACATCTCAGTACTTTTAACAGGGTCAGAAATATGGAAAATCCTGGGTTTATGTTTTTTCTGCACTTCCTCAATTGGGATCTGAATGTAGTTTTTTGTGGGGGTTTTTTTGGAAGTGTTGGTGGTAGTGAGAGTTCTGTTTGTGACACATTTTTTTTGGCAGTTGTAGAGAATCATTAGAGAGTTCTTAGTAATTTATTTGTAGATAGCAAACAGCTTTCCTTTTCAGAATATAACCTCTTGAACAATGCTAGATTATTTGAAGTACCAAAAATCACTAGTCATAAACAGGCCGTAATATATCCCTAATTTTCTGTGACAGTAAGAAAATGGCTTTGCCATAAGAATATAGACCAGTTTTTTTTAATCTCTCAGCATTTTGAGCTTGATCAAAAGAAGCTGAGTTCTGACCAACAATAGTCAAAAGTTTTATCAAAGTTCAAGCACTCTACAAAAGCTATTGTGAATCAATTTCCAACAAAGTCATTAGATAAACTTGATACACTTCTCCAGTAAGTTTTTGCCCAATTCATTTTTTTTTTAGTTCCTGTGGCTCTGACACTCACAATATAAGCCCATCACACTGAGAATGAGATGATTATTTATTTCACAATGATATTTCTTGATAGTTCAGCTGCTCTTCCTGGCTTTCATGTTCAGAGCATTTTGAATTTCCTGGTACCTCTAGAAAAGTGATATTTTTCCTCACAGTTTCTCAGGGTAGCTCTGGCTGTTTTCTCATTAGGCTCACAGCAAGGAAGAAATGACGCAGGTGACTGGCACTGAGATTTCAATTCTGATGGGATGTCTGTTACACAGTGAGCTATAACTGTAACCTTAAGTAGGTACATTTAGGTTAGAAATAAAGATATAAAATAAGTTGAGTATCAAAACTCAATCAACTTCATTGGGGAAAGGCATGATTCAGTTATGGTCCTATATAAAGCAAGAAGGTACATATTTTAGTGGATTCCTCTTTTGTTCATAATGTCCTTTAATAAGTTTGACTCATACAGTCCTATGATGTCCTATCCTCAGTCCTTTTCCCAGCACTCCATCATAATTTCTAAGAGCAAGAGCCTACATACTCAAAAGGACCAATCTGATTCTACTATAAACAATATACATTTTGTTGTTATCTCTAGTGGAAAGTAAATTGGTAAGTGGAATTGAATGTGTGTCATGTTCATGCAGAGATAAGAAGCTTCCTCACCACTAAATTTTTTTATTAGATTAGGAGCCGCTTTGTTTTCTGCTCTGTGGAGAGCTGCCTATCTCACTAGTGTTGCAAACACATGCTAAGCGTAAATAGGTTATTTCAAAAAGGTTATGGTTACAATTAAATTGCAACTGTTGGCAGTGTTTTGGGCAGCCACTCTGATTCTGACACTACTTTGAGAAAACTGTAAGGAAGCAGAGAACCCCAGATAAGGGTGAGAACAAGAACACTGGAAATCTTAATAAAGTTCTTAATATTTGAGGTCTTTTTTTAGCCTATAGGGAGAACTATGATATTGGAGATTATTATTATAATGTGACATTAAAAAAAATAATCAAAAAGCCCATATTGTGTGCAATAAGGCTAACTGCTTTCTAATATACCAAGAAAGCCTAAATCGAGCATTTCTGGTATGAACAATAAAAATATTATTTTTTCCTTGTTTTTACTAGGTTTATGTCTTGAAAAGAGCTGCTCCTTCTTTAGTTCAACTGAGAATAAGTCAGGCATAATTGAGGGCCAATTCTGAATCTGTCACAACACTTTCCTGTTAAAAGAACTGAAATTCAACACCATGTGTTCAGCATCATAGACCTGCAGCTCACTCTTCCAGGAAACTCAGCCACCTAAATATCATTTCCTCACTAGTTTTCCCATTCTTCAATACTAGGTAGATTGGATTTCACAGATAAAAAGCCTAGAAGAAATTGTTCTGAGCATCAAGTTTGAACTATAGCATTACTCTCAAGATTGGAAAGAAATCAATAATTTAGAGCTCAAAACAGATATCTTGTCTCCTACCTCCAAGATTCCCATATTTGTGGGTTGTTTATTCAAGTTGGCTTTTAAGCCTAGAAGGAATTTGGACTCATCACCTTGTGGTTTTACTTATTTTTGACATTGACAAAAATTCGTTACCCTGAAACAAAGGTCACAACTTACAAACATTTGTAGTCCTATGCAAATTCTTTTTTTCCCCTTCCACGGGGAAAGCTGAATGGACTTACGTACTGCAAGCTCTCCGTACTTACTGTTCTTTCTATTATTTTCTCTCTCTTCAAAGAATCACCTGAATTCAGAACTTAATGGAGAAATAGTCTCAGACTAGAACATCATGTGAACCTCCACCGAGACACCATGCTGCATGCTTTGGTTAAAGATACCCATGCCCAACACACTGAACACTAGTAAACAGGCAATTAAGATTCTCAGTGAAGGCCTGCAAACAATATAATGCAACTATCCCTTTCATTGCATTGATCAAATGCAATCAGGCTGCTACAGTTACAGGAGAAAGAAAAATCTGCCCAGTTTGCTGAAATAAGGTATTTGAATAGCATAAGAGACATTAATTACACTGCTTTCATTAAATTAGTCACTTCTAATTAAGCTGACGTACAGAAATAGCTTTTATGTTCAGCTATTCTGCAGCCTAGAAAACATGCTACGCAAACTGAAGCAATCAGTTCCTTAATGAGCACAAACTGATACAACCTTACTAAAATTCAATGAGACTGCAAACTTACCACGGGGGAAACACTTGCCATTCAAATGCAAATTTCCTTATTTGCAATCTCATGTACAATGAATCTTTCACGAAGATGCCTATAAGAGTGGAACTTACATAAGGCTTTCTTGCTGCTGACATGGGGATCTTGGGTGCTCAAATTATATATACTGTTAACATGGGAAATGCAGGCTGAGTTCCATGGAGACAGGCAGTGTTCTTGAAGAATATGATGGGTTCTCCCCAAGGGGTCTGGCTGTCAGCTGCTTTTCTCCTGGATTTCTATCACAGGAAATCAACTTTTACCATCTGCTCTTCAGAACTAAAAGGTAGAAAAGAGTCTGCAAATTCATTATTACTAAGGACTACAGTACTATACATATGGACTTCTTTCAGAGAACTGTCTCAGAAACTTTGTACTTTTGGTCCCCTTGCAGGTCATACAACAGCATTGTGGAAAGCCAACACAACACATTATTAACCAGCCTACTCAATATGTGCCAACACTACATTAAGTGGGTTGGTAGGTGCAAGACCCATAATGCCTGTCCAGACAGGCAATAACAGGAACTAGATTCCCCGTGTGGGCAGAGAGGCAGTAAAGTCTTGTATGGAGTCCCTGCAAATAATACCCTGCACAGAAATAAGAAATCTCCCAAGTCACTTTGATATAAAACCACCTTTCTTTCTTCAGATAATTCTGATTTTCACTGTTGGTATAAGTATTATTGTCCTTCAATGAAGGCCTTTCTGGCAGCAGTCCTCCTTAATCTAGAACTTACAACACTTAGGATAAATAAGAGTCAAGACTTTGTCCTCATGCTTGCTATGACCTTGCTGGACAAGACACATTCTCTATTTATTTCCTCTTGTTTTCACCACTTCTCCCCTTCCTGTTGGATTATGTAGAATGAAAGGTTTTCTGTGTTTTCTGTAATAGGATCACCTCTCCCTGTCTTGACAGTGATTGGAAATTCAGGATGCTTCTTTAATATAAACAGATACTGGTACAGACCCTATGAACCTTTAGGCTCAACTGCAGGTTCCCGATCAGAGTCCTGTACAGTACAAAGTGGTCTAAAAACAGATGTTGCAATAATAATGTTCTTAACAGACATTTTATTTAACTGAAAATATCAGTATTTTTTGCTTTCTTCATTTCCAGTGAATCAGCTGATCAATACTGGTAAATAAAATAATCACACAGTAACTGGGCTAATATAATTTAGGCATGTTCAAAGAGACGAACAGTGTATACTACTGGAAAGGAGCTATTAAGTTACTAACTGCAGCATGATAAGAATCATACACAGGTCACAAAACCAAAAAGGCACTGACTAGGCCTGACACTGCTTATGAGAGGAAAGGCAAAGTCATTTGAAATGCGAGGATTATAATAGAAATACACTCAAAACCTTGTCCAAAACAGCAGAAAACGGTGACACTAGAGTAATGACTGGAGCCTGACAAAGGTAAAATATCCAGGCAGATGTTACAACATTGCAATGTTGCTACAGTCTTGAGGCTTGCTAGCAATGAACTAATACAAGTTTAATAAGTGTTATTCCAAGCCTGCTGCAAGGAGTACAACAGGAAAAATCATATATTTAAATGACACGTTGGCCTGTGTACCAGCACAAGGTGAAATACCCAGAGATTATCTTGACCTCTGTGAAGACAGCATTCCAGGTAAGTCTTTGGCTAGTTGAGTGAGTATCAGAAGTAAAAGGCTACCACTGGAAGTGTGGTCCCTCTCTGTAATACCCAACATCTCATTTCATGCTGAGATATGAAAATCAAGCAGAACATTGCAAGTCCATCCTTTCACACAAACATTTCAACTGGGAGGGCAGATAACAGAGGAAAGATCAGAGAATTTGCTATATGAACAAAAATGTAACATCAGCTCCTAGATCTGTAGAACGATTTGGATCTTCTGTCCTGTGAGTTTAAACTCTAGAGGTTCTTGTTTGTGTTTGCGTAAGTCTCCAAATGATCACAGTTAAAGTCTTTGTTCAACTATGTGCCAAATGCAGTGTGTGATCTATTACCTAATGGGATGTCTACTGAAATACTGAGCATTTCCATGAGTGAACCTACATGTACCTTCTGCACTTGTATCACTACCAAAAGCCCAGCCTATCCACGTCCTACACTGGTAGACCCTTGACGCAATTTATAATCTCTGTGCCTTGCTTTATGTTTTAACACAGTACTTGTCAAGCACATAAGCAAAACATAC
This sequence comes from Megaceryle torquata, assembly GCA_024611175.1. Taxonomy (NCBI): domain Eukaryota; kingdom Metazoa; phylum Chordata; class Aves; order Coraciiformes; family Cerylidae; genus Megaceryle; species Megaceryle torquata. Next base: position 11,259 of record JANIJG010004796.1, on the reverse strand, counting down.
TGATCACTACATGTGATGGCAATCAATTTTCATCTTCGCATAAATTTTTGTGTCCTATTTTTTACCTTACTAATGAACCTGACAAATACTTTTTTTTTTCTTCCCTGGAAATAATATACAAGGAATCTTATTATCACAGTTGCTCATCCATCTACACATACTGTTCATGATAAAAGCTTCAACTGTCAGGGAAAGACAATCTGAACCTTTTTATTAATGCACCAAATCTTACACTTTAATGATTTTTCACCTTGGAAAACCTCAAGAAAGGAACTGCTACAGTTGTCGATTTTACTCAGATGATAAGACACAGTGTCTATTTCCACATAAACTGAGAAAAAGGAATCTCATTATTTTTGATGGTGTAGCAAAGAAGTAATGACCCTATGGGATCTTATTACATGGCTGAAAAGTGAATTAACTTCAGCATAACCATACTGAGTGAATTACTCTAATGATCTGTTTCCTAACTTACGGGTGATCTCATAACAACGCTCTCATAATCTGGGAATGTGCGTGACAGCATATTGATTTTGCTTTTCAAAATCCAAACGTCATTCTCAAAGCAAACCAATGAGACACTTTGCCACTGGTAAGGTAAACAGCCATAGCTATAGGCAATGATGACAGTCTGTGATGGCAATAAAATTAGTCATACATTAGTATTCATATTATCACTATATAGATGCAGAATTGAAGGTGACCCTCACTGGAAAAAAAACAGAAGCTACTGGCTTCCTCTGATCAACTGCTATTCACATGACAGGCTGACAAAACTGCAAAGCCATTCTGCCTGGAAACTTATAGTAAATATGAAAAGCAACGAGGTGAAAGTTAAAAAGTAGAAACTTTTTGCTTTTAGAAGAAAGGCTGGATTATTCAGCAGAGACATCCTCAGGACCTTCTGTAAATCACATCTGAGAGACTTGAAACTGCAGACACTCAAATTCATTAGTCACTTAGGGGTTAGAAGCTTAAGGTCCACATCTCCCATTTTTGTTGGTTGACAGATATTTGAAATAATACTATCTGGGATTTCTCATTCAGCAAAGATCAGAGCAAGGTGTAACATGGCATTAACTCCTCAGTGCTCTACCCTGGGGTACATCAGTACCCGCACTGTATTTAAAGTTGCCTGCAATGTGACTGATTTGAGTTTCTGCGTAGTGCTAACACTCCCTAGAGACTGGTCTTGTGCTTCATCGTGTTCAATGCTTCCAAGTCCTAGACTTTCAAAGTTACCTGCTAAATATGCTTAACTCTAATTAAGGGTATGATTGGACAAAGTAATCAACAGAAGTTCTGCCAAGCACCATGATTATTTAAGTAAAGATGCAGGTAAATATGCAATGTCAACATGAGAATTTTAATTCTGCAGTAGCAGGATTAAGGAGTTTGCTTGAAATTGGTCACCACTAATGTGTGAAATGATGGAAAGCAGAGGGTTGGCTGTGTAGCAGAGGTGAGCACTGAACATGTGTCCATGGCCATGCTCATCCTGTTGCTGAAATTATTCCCCTTTTCAGATCATGTTTCTTTAAATATTTTTTTTATAATAAAATCCATGATGGAGCTGAGGATCCTTCTGGAGGTTAATTTTCTGGTACCTGTGAAAGGACCAGCTGTTGGGTGACAGTCTGTCAGATTTTTTTAAGCAATCTAACACTAAAGGGCAAAAATACTGTGTTTCACAGCAGCAGTTTTGCAAGACAGATAGTACAGCAGATGGGTTGTGAGGCACTACAGCACCATATGTAATCTGTCACAAAAACTCTGCAGGAGGAGATTAAATCCAAAACCCAACGTAAATAAAAATGTGGAGGAAGTAGTGTCACTGTGTGTCCACAGCACAGCCTCAGAAAGGGCAAAAGCAGCATCCTTCAGCCATAGTCAGTGCATATTTCACTTTTTAAGGAACAAAGCAATTTTTACGCTTCTCTTGCCAAGGAAGAACTAGAATAAAGAAATAACAAAGAAAGAAAAAAAAAACAAGAGGAGACCATGACTGAGGTGCAACTCCCTCAGACCTCTCACTCACCAATGCAATTTACCAAGTATACTCTTTGTGTTGAAACTTTAACAGAATATAGCACAGGAGGAAAATATGTATGGTCTCATTTGCTCAGCTTTGTATGATGCTGAACTCTTTGTTAAGCAGTTTGGAGAACTGTCCTTGTGCCTCAGGATCTCCCAGCTGGAAGTAAGGACTGGCACACCAGTATGAGCCTCCTGAGAACCAGGCAGTGCTGCCATGACTTCCAACACTTCTGACATGTTCGTTAGCTCCTCTGACGTTACAGCAGGTAGCAATTGACTGATTCCAGCACCTCTGACCAGATAGCACAGTGACTCAACCTCAAGTGGCATGGAACAGCACAGGCTGCCTAGTGCTGTTCCATGACTATATAAGAATAAAACACATTGAATAATACATGAAGAGGCTAAAAGTTCACCCAGCTCACGATCTTGCTTGCCACAGGTACCATGAGAAGATGACAAAGGAAGTACATTATCACTGAGCAAACCTGCTAATTATACTTCCTCTTCACTGAAATGTGGTATTTCTACTCTTAAGGTTCCCCATGTTACACACCTTGCTGTGACATGTGTAGAGAAACCCAATGGTTGGGCAAAGTAATGTAAATGAACAGTCCAGCCATGCAACACTGACATAAAATGCTTGATTCCAATATGTTAACCTCATATTTGTGCAATTCACTTATGGTACAGATGGATTTAGAAAAACTGAGATGTCTCAAATTAATCCCTTGAACAGGGCTGTCAGGACTTACCATGTTAACAACTACAGCATCAGCAACAGCAAACAGATGAAGGCAGCAAAGCCAGCATGTCCGTAGTCGCTGAATTGCTCACTACAGGTTCACACATATCCCCTGCCTTTTATGGGTGGGCAGAAGAGCTGTTAGGCAGCTGGTTGCAAAGACAGACAATAAGAACACTGTGAAGAAGTAATGTATGTTATCTAAGCAGTCCAGGTTTGAAGCTCTAGTATTTTTCACAGCACTGTGCGTATCTGCCTGGGAACAATAAAATTGGTAGCAGTCATTTGAAATAGCAAGGAGCAGCTGTTTGCACTGTTGGCTTGCATAAATCTCAAACCATTTATAATAGCAGCAAACTCAACCTGAACTACAGCTGATCTCTAGTGATAAAATCTGCTTTTGTTTTTGGTCAATCTCCCTACTCTTGGAATATTTCCAACAAGGTCTTCTTGAGGAAAGCAGTGAGACACACTGTCCTAAATTCACTGAAGTAAATTCTCCAAAAGATAGTGAAAGATCATTTGGCACCTCAAAGGATGGAAAAACACTTGGCAGAGACTTCTGCCTGAACTACATGCTGGTCTTCCATAATAAACATGCCTTTGCAAGTGCCATAAGCTATGGTAGCATGTTCATAGCTGCTGCACTGCCCCACTGGAAAGGGCATCTGAATTTCTTTCAGGGAAATCAGCCATCAAGACTGACATTTCAGAAGTCATATTTTCCAGTCACATTAAGTAGACTCAGACTATGAAAACAGGACAATTCATCTTATTCTTTTCTCATTATCTACTACTGAAAAGGTCTATCATTTTAACCCTCCCTTTAGTTTTTCTGGCTCTTAGCCTGCTAATTTTCTTCCCACTTTTCTCCCTTTACACATTCTTTTCTGTCATACAGGTGTCTCCTTCTCTTGTAGAAGTCTGCTGGAGCAGAGTCCTTCCTGTCAACCCAGCTGCAATCTTCGAGTGATACCACACTATAAAATATACAAATGAAACTACTATTTGACATTCAAGAGATGCACAGGAGCACAGATTAAACTGCTGAGATAGAGACACATGTTTTTTAAGGTCACAAGGACTCTGCTGATTTTGTTTGGCTTCCTCTCAGTACAAGCAGTAAAATATCACCCAGTCAGCTCCACGTTCAGCCCAATGTTGTTGTGTGAGAACCAGGACAGTTCATTTAGAAAGTTAGCTAGGCAGCAAATTATCTCTGGGGAAGCACCTACCACAAAGCTGTGTAAGGATGCATTTTTCAGTGTTCAGGATTCTGCAAATGCTGATGATTAAACACACTGCTTTGAATGCAGCCTTCCTATTTTCTGCTTAATGCCTCTGCCATGCCAGGATTTGAATGGAGAAGAGAGGTATTCATTAACCTCCATGTCGAACTCCTCAAGTGAGAAATGATCCAAATGATCCACAGCCATGGAGGCAGAGTGTATTGCACTGGCCTGGCATTTGGGAAGTTTTCACGTTCGTGATTCCCTCAAAGTACAGCTGTTCTTTACATACAAACGGGCTAGATGACTACAAGCAGAATCACTGATCCAGGACAGCAATGCAAACATTTGTGACATTTCAACATCATCCAGTAAAGGTGCATAACCCTTCTATTTGCCGGAGAAGTGAACATTAATGAGAACTCGCATATTAAAACCATTCTGGGGTAAAGAGAGGAGGGAACATATTTCCAAGGTTTTACATTTTGCATAACAAATTAGTTCATTACTATGCTTCAGAGACTGATTAAATCCCCCCGGTGCTGCTCCGGCCATTCATTTTTTGCTGACGCCCAAGTGGCCAATGTGAAAGTGATGCTGATTAATACAACAGAATATTCAGCACTGGAAAAGGAAAAATACCAGAGATGATGTACCTTCTGCCTTTCCAAACTTTAGCTGCCATTCAGCTCAATTTATCTTCTGCTTCTCCTCACTCCGTCTTCACCAACAGGTTTCTTAGGCATGCTTTGGCTCCAGTTTATGTTTTTTCTTGCTCCAAAGGTAATGTATCTTCCTTATAAAGTCATATAATGGAATAGGTGGAAAACCTGATTGGCTCTGCTCATACATAAAGTAAGATCTACATTGCCAGTGTGCATTATAAGTGATTGAAAGCCACAGTAACAACGAGGAACCTAAAACACTTTCCCCCAAAAAAACGTGTGCAGGTAGCTTATGTGCCTGTACCCACGGCATGCATGCTGACACAGGCATACTCAGGATGTGGGTTCCTATGGGTCTCAGAGGCTGACCTTTGACTGTGTAATGTTTCTCTGTAAAAGTTAGTGAGTTTAGCAGACCTTGATTTTGGTGAAGACCCTGTGAGCAGGGACAAGATTTCTGTCTTTTGCTCACCTTTGGTTATCTAGGATATAATTTCTAACAATATTCCTTTTCTGTACAGTACCTTGTATACTAGGGTAGAGTGATCTCTGTTGACACCCTCACTGTCCCTGTAATACAGACAACAAAATTATAATAACAAGAGGAATAAAGAAGGAAATAAAACTATTAAAAGACATATCAGTGCTCACTCAACAGATCCACTTCATGTAGCACTGTGAGACACAGCATATATTTCTCCTTTTAAGAGCTAAGGTATAGTTGTAGAAACATCGTGGAAATAGTCTTAAAAATGCAAATGCTGAAAAGTTCTGTTCCACACCAAATATCAAGCAAGCTATTGTTACTCATGGATACTATAGTACCTTCTCTCGTTTACTCCTACTGAGAATCCTTCCCTAAAAAATACTGCTTATAATATTTTCTTCCCTATAATCCTGACCAAATTCCACACTCATGTTTTTCCCATGCTTCTAGTCCTCCAGTTTTCAGTCAGCTCCCCATGACAGGCAAGAGGAAACCTTTGCTCAGACAGTTTGATGGATCCTCATTAAAGTTTAGGTAGCCTGAATGCCCTTCAGCCACACCTTGACAAAAATTGTTCACAAAGACAATATGTTGTGTGTGGTGGTTTGACCTTAGCTGGACACCAGGTGCTCACCAAGCCACTCTATCACTTTCCCCCCCCTCCTCTTCTCAGCTGGACCAAGGGGAAGAAAATAAGATGAAACTCATAAGCTAAGACAAAAGCAGTTTAATGAAGAAGAAAAGCAATGTTGCATGTGGAAGCGAAAGAAAACAACGATTTAATCTCTGCTTCCCATCAGCAGGTGATGTCTTGCCCTTTTCAGGAAGAAGGGCTCCAAACGCATAGTGGTTGCTCTGGAGGGCAAGCCAATGACCTGCCCTCCTCCCCCCAACCCCCCTTTTTTTCTAGCTTTTATAGTTCAGCTGAAGTCATATGGTATGGAATATCCTTTTGGTCAGTTTGGGTCAGCTGTCCCAGTTGTGTCCCCTCCCAGGATCTGGTCTACCTCATCTGACTGCAGGTTGAAAAACAGTCCTGGTGCTGTGTGAGACCTGCCCAGCAGTACCCACAACATAAGTGTGTTATCAGCACCATTCCAGCTCGAAAGGCAAAGCACAACACTGGGAGGGTTGCTGTGGGGAAAGTTAACTCCAGCTCAGACAGACCAAATACTGTTGTGTCAAAGTATAACAACCAGGCAGAGGTTAGGCTTGTCAAGCTTTGCTGACCACCAAGCCTAGTACACAGGAACCGAACATAGAGAAAACAGAACATTTTGCAAAGGTGTCAAAGTGCTTCAGAACCTCCTCATTTAGACTTTCTTTAGGCATATAGAAAGGAAACATCCAATGATGCCTCACTGCTTTATGCAGAGAGACAAACTCAGTTCATGTACTTTGGCAGAGCTCAAAAGAAACAGAAGTACAGGAGAATCTAGATGAGGAGACCACATGGGCTTTTTCCTCAGCTCTTCCACTGCCTTGATAATGCCTTTAAAGAATTTATAACACTATGTAGAAAAGCTTTCTTCAAACTAGGGGGAATACCAGGAACAAAACCAAACCAAACCCAAAATTTTCAAGTCAGATGAGAATTTGTCCTAAAATATAAAAATGTTATTTTGGTTGTAGCTATGCAGCTTAATTAGTCTTTTAGTCACTATTAATTATTCTTAGTTGTCTACACTCATGATAAAATATCAAGGCTAATTTAATGTCAAATCCTATACTGTCAGGAAAAGAGCTGGCCTGTATTTATTTACTTCTATTCATTTAATTCAAACTCTCTCCTAGTACATTTCATGTAGTTCTTCTCCACCTTTCTCTGAGTTTGTGGTCTTCAAAGGTCTAGATCTCTTCAGATGTTTTATCTTTCATTATAAGTGAATCACCTCAGAATTTCAGCTGGTTCATTTTTAACTCCCTCCAATTTATTTGCATCATGCAGTCTGTTGGTTCTGTGACCTAAACAGAATGTGCCTAAACTTAGTACAACTGTAATAGCAATATTATTTTTCTGCTCTGTGACATGTTCTTTTTAGTTTTGTTAGTTTTTTTTTCCTTTTCAAACTGATTTGTGAAATAATCATTTACTGATTCACTTCTTCAATGATTTTCAGTAGTCCTGCCTGTCTTAATCACCCAGCATGCAGTGAGTGCCCAAAGGTTTGTTCCAAGTGATTAAGATGGTTTTTCAAGAATGTCCCAGATGTTCGTCAGTTGATTTACATGTCTCTTCATTTTCACTATTGTCTTCAAAATTACCAAGGTCCAACACAAGTTTTGTTGGGGTTTTTTGGGGTTTTGTTTGTTTGTTTGTTTGTTTTTAAGGAAATTTTGCTGATAACTTTTTATTGTCTTAATGTTTCTGGTGTTCAAGGATCTTGGTAATTTGTGTGTATATAATTACAAAATTCTGTCTCTCTTGGAGTTTTTTTTCTGTTATTTGCCCTATATAAATCATTACCAGTAGCAGAGTAATTTCTGATACTTCACTGAACTGAAGATTAAATCTAATAACAACTCCATTTCTTTGTCACAAAGCAAGTTTACCTCTAGAGAGATGATAAACAAGCTTACTGGTGTGCTTCTAATTCAGTTGGTCACAAGGATTCTCTATGGTGGTAAACCTGGAGCAGGAAGATCATCTGAGTTACTCTAAAGGACTGGTAGAATTACAAGATACCAAAATGTCATGGCAGAGATAAAAGTATTCTATAGGTGCAGTTATAATAGCTGTGATGAAATTAAAAGGCTTATCAAATTTTTTGCTTCAGGATATGAAGTGAACACCAGCTGAGTTCAGAAGTCCTTCCTCTGAACAACTCTTACTCTGCAGAGCACAAACAATGACAGACCTTTTACTTTTGATTCTGATTGGAATAATTTGTGACATGGATGCATTTTTTTTTCATGTTCCTTTGCTACAAATGGCTTTGATCATTCCGAGAGATTAAATGTTTTCATAAGCTTGGCATTCCTGGGTGAAGATAAAACAGATTTCAGCCTGGTCCTGCCTTGAGAAAATCATGGTGACAAATTTCTAGTATCAAGGACACTTCCATATCCATCTGCCAAATAGAGTGGTACCCAAACTGCACAATTCATCATTACAGGGTCAAATATCTGATCAAATTCTGGGGATTTAGATATATGCTATTTTAGAAGTAGTTGGTGTCTCCTTTTCACCTCCTTTCAAGTGTGCTCTTAGAAACACGAAAGATTTAGGAATCTTCAAGTTCCTCTGGAGTAAGCAGTTTTACCAAAGCCTCAAGTCCCGTTTTTCTGCTGACTAGTAGAGAGTGCATCACAGAAGCACAAAAGACATCCATAGTATCTTGCCAAATCCAGTACCTTTGCCTATTTTTCTGAAAGAGTGGTACAATTTGAAGGCCTGGGTTGGTAAAGAGGTGTTCCCCAAAAGTGTTTGAAGAAAGATATCAAAACCTGAGAACAACCACCACCTTTAAAACAAGCAGCTATGATCATTAACGGCAACAAAAAATGGTGAGAAAGACACACATTTGCTTTGATATTTCCTTAGCAATCATAGTGTGAGGCTGAAAGTTCAGATCATATGACTGAGTGGTTGATACTTTCTCTCTCCACAACATTACAACTATATTGTTGGTGTTGCCTGCACAGAGTCAGTTCTCCCTATACTGAACTTAAATCCATTGCAACTTAAATGTCCTAATAAGTCAGAAATCAAGAGTGGACAGTCTTCCCAGTTTACAAATGTAAATGTAATCTCAAAAGATATGACCCACCTCCCTGGAAAACTAAGTAATAGCAAGGAGAGGAGAATGGCTCCTCCAGGATCCTATCACTTCACTGCTGGGCATACACCTAGGCATTCTCAGCCCTTGCTAGTTCACTTCATTCCATGATTAGAGAGCAGGTCTCTCATACACCACCATGCTGTAGGAATTGTGTGAAATAACCCTAAAAAGGAGCCACAACTGACTCTGAGGTGATATGAGCCCACATGCTAATATTTGGTCACCTAGGGTCTAAATAGAAAAGACATAACAAAAGGTATGTAGCAAAAGTATCATTATTATCCCATTATCTAAATAAGAAACTGGATAGTGAAAGTTTCTAGTTCTTAGGAATGACAAGATTGTATCCTCTTGTACCTATTTTGAAGCTCAGCAGTCTAGGCAGAGACTAGGCTGAGCTGACACATGGAGATCTCTGGACCTGGAATAGAATTTCAACAAAGCACTTTATAGCATAGATTAAACCTCTGTCACAAATTGAAAACAAACTCCTCTAAGAGTAATGATTTGGGGTTTCACCACAAAAATGGTGGTATATCTTTCACAAATTGAGTGTTTGTAATAAATCTGTGGCTCAGTCAATTGTTCTGAGCTACAGCTTTCAGATGACT
>JANIJG010004794.1:0-17339 GCA_024611175.1 Megaceryle torquata | reverse complement strand
TATAAATGACAGAAATCCATCTCCCTGTGGAAAAAAAAAAAAAAAAAAAAATATATATATATATATATATATAAAATAAGACTTACAGGCCACTGAAGTTATTTCTCAGCATTCTCAGCTCTCCATTCCACTGCAAACATATTTTTTTAATTACTTTCCATACCCACCAGGTTTTCAAAGAGAAATTTTGTGTGTCTCTAAAAGTTAGAGACTGTCCATGGCTTTTAAAACCTGAAAGTTCATCCAGGACTTGTGCTAGTAATTTGGTCTCGCTTCAGTAGATGGATGCACCTTCATAGTGGAATTTGCCTTGATAGCAGATCCTAGGGCTGGAGACTTGGCCATTACCACTGGGCAAGCACTGATGGCATAAACGTAACAAATGCCTCTTGAACTTGACTCCAACAAATACGTAGAGCACAGGGTTGAGGCAGCAGTGGGAGAAAGCAATTTTACGGCTGATGTAAAAGGCAAGGTTGGAGTCTTTTTCATACTGACATGTAGGTGATGGAAAAGTAATCAGGAAGCTGAGGATGTTGTAAGGTGCCCAACACAAGAAAAAAGCCACCACAATAATAAGGATGAGTTTCACAGTTCTGTGCTTTCTGCGAGATCTTGCTCTGAGCAGGATTATCAGTATCTTGAAGTAACAGAATACAATTACCCCAAAGGAAAGAAGGAAGAGGACATTTCTCTGATAAATGTCCACCTTTTTCCATTTCCAGTCAGCATAATCGCAGGTCTTGTCCCCTTCCAAGTTTTCTTGCACTCTGGTGTGAATCACCTCAGGAACCACAATTAATATGCTACCAGTCCACACAACCAAGCTCACCAGGAAACCACAGCACCGTGTCTGGGACCTCAGAGTCAAGAGGGGGTTCACTACAGACAAGTACCGCAGAATAGTCATGAGAGTCAGAAAGAAAACGCCACTGTAGTAGCCGATGGAGAAAACAGCGTTCACTGCTTTGCAAAGGAACTCACCAAAAATCCACCCAAAGGACTGGGCCACAGTCCAGAAGGGCAGCATGCAGGAGAAGACTAAATCAGAGACACAGAGATTCATGATGAAGATGTTGGTAAAAGATGTAAGGTTTTCATATTTGAAGAGGATCCATAGCACCAGAGAGTTTCCTATCAGGCTGAGCAAAAATGCCAGAGTGTAGAGGACAGTAGTGAGATAGGTGTAAAATAGAAAATAGTCGCTCATTTCGCAGATGTTACTGGTTTCATTTAAAGAGTATTCATAGGAGTAGTTATCATCCGGACTGAGTGGATAATGTTCGTCATCCATTTGTTTGTGCAAACCTCACCCTGCTCTCCAGCAGCTACTTCAAAGAAGCGCAAAAATCAAACCAGAATTTTGGTGAAAATCAACCCAATGACTAAACTCCCTCTGTGGAGGCTTCTGTTTTAAGAGACAAAAAGAAGCAGTGAAACTAACTTATGTGTCCTGTTATGGGGGGAGAAAGGAATCATTTCCTCTCACGACTAGAGTATGAACAGGTAGATACTAAAGATTTGCCATCAAAGCAGCATCAAGATCTTAAACAATTAAGAAGTCAGCAACTAAAACATTTCTAAACCAATATGGTTGGTGACAACTGCTAATTATTAAGCTTTTGCTACGTGAAGGTTGAGGGTGCATTGTTTTTTAACTTAAGTATCTCAGGTGGCAAGACTTTCAAATCTGCTACTATTTTCTAGGTTTTCTGGAATGGTATCAAATTCCTAAAGACTTCAACATATATATGGTTCTTTGTCATCCAAGTTCAGCATTGCAGAAGCTTAAAAAGCTGAGCAGTACCAGTGTCAACAAGTATAAACACCAAGAATGGGGAAAACTGTGCTTCTTACGGATTTTCTTCTTGAGGTTGGTTGATACGTAAACATCTCCAAGCTGTAGTGGAAGCACCCATTTGTTGGGCACTGTGCATCTCTGTGGCCTGCTGATTCTCAAGGATAGGACAGGAATAGAGTTCACATTACACCCCTCATCACAGCAGCCTCATTTTTTTATGAAATTAAGCTAAAAATCAGATAGAGAAAAATTAGTAATGGCTCCAACCAGCAGTTCAAAGAGCTTGGCACAGACAGCACAGACCAGGGACCATCTATCCACTGGGATGCAGACACCCAGTTTTGGCAACAGGGATGTGGAGGATTCAGTACTGTGACAGCAAGTGGCCATGGCAGCTTTATCACCAGAGGCACAGTTCCAAATGGAAGGTGTGCCTGTGGCCCTTCAGTCTGTACCATACTGCCATCTTCAGGCATTCAAGACAAGTCCCTGTTGAGACCTACACCCTCCCTGGTTTTACTGGACAGTACAGATGATGCTTAAGCAATACAGTGGTTAGGCTGAGGTCTTGACCATCACCATGTTCTGTTTCAGCTCAGGTTGGAGGTATGGCTCCTCCCTAGCAGCTGTCAAACCGTTTTATGATCCTATGATTCTATGATTTTTGCAAGGAGATTGAATCAATCTCTGGTTAGACATGTAATTCTGTTTTATCTTAGCAGCAACACTCCCACCAGGCACCAAATGCTGGCAGATTTCTTGCAGGCCAGACAGCAGTGATATCACATAACACTTTCCCATCTGCTCCACAGAGAATTTAAATGCTCCATTATTCGGCCGTGAAAAGAGCATCGCTTTGGATCTTAGTAGCTGGGTTTGTTGAAACCAAGCAAATCAACTTCTTATTTTTATTACTAAAGCAGAACTCATCTGCAGGTTTCTGCTGCCAACAGAATGCTGCCACACCCGCACCCCTTGTCTCACTATATGCATGTATCTGCTGCCCTCTCTGCTGCTGCCCCTTACTGAGTCACTGGACCCCCCAGATCACCCATCTGCATTGCAGCTGGTGAAGAGAGTGGTGCTCAAAAACAAATTAAACAACACTGCTGATCGATCATTTCCTTTGAGTCTTGCAGAAGATTGTATACAGAAAATAATTCTCATTGCTTCTGTTGTCTGTCTGTTTCTGGAGAGTACTAAAGGCAGGGGCTGTTCTTTGGGTGAAATATGGGATAAATTTCCAGAAAGAAGAGAAATGAAGGGTGGTCAGGTGCATAACAGGTTTCACAACAACTGGATTTTGAGAGAGGACAGGAGGGCTTGAGGCTTCATCAGGTTGATAGTCTGAAGGCAACTCAAATGGTGGTGGGGAAGAGCGCATGTCCCAGTCAGACTTTGGGCAAACAGAACTGACTGGGGAGAGCAAAGTTTTTCATAATTAAAATGAGGTTTTCTACAGAAGACAAAATTGGAGGAATTTCTTTGGGCAAGGATATTTCCAGAGCACAGCTGCTGTTTCCTAACTCTGTTGCTGATGAGCCAAAGCAAAATAAATCACATTTTTCATTTAAAAAACTCCACCTCATAGTTACATTCAGAGCTCTGTTTATGTTCACAATGAGGCAATTAATAATTTGCATCAGAAAAAACTGACCACAACTGAAAACATTCCTGTGCTATTTTAGCTGCTACTTCCCCAAACCCTGGCACTTCCTTCTGGTGTAGCAAGTCTGCTGGCAGGCCAGAGGTGCAGCCCAGGCAGGGTGTGTCTGCAAAAGCTTCATCTGCAGAGGAGACCCCTCTCCTCAAATATTTTGCCTAGCTTCTTAAGAATGGCTGCACAGCAGTGGCTTCTCGAGCTGCTGTGGCAGTGATTGCGGTGCAGGTGGCACTGGGCTGCCTCAAGGCTGTGGCACAGGGTAAGACCCACCTCCTGGCAGACAGACTTGGTGCACACTTTCCTCTCAATAGGCTTTTCAGAGGAGAAATCCTTTGCCTTGGCTGCCCCCGAGAGCACAGCTGTTCCTTTTAGAGGTTTGGGCTGAAATATGAAATATAGCTGGCTGTGAAATATAGCTGGCCGAAACCCTCAGGCTGAGCCCAGCCGGTCTTGAGACACCCTGCTAGAGCTGCCTTGCTTCCATGTTCCCAGCTCTTTTTCTCCTTTCCTTATACTGAGTGTTCACTGTTGTTAGCTGATGCAGCCACAGCCCTTTGCAGGAGACACCTGCACACTTCCATCTGCCACGCCATGCATTTTGTACGCACGTATTTCAGCACCAAAGCGTTGTTGAGCAGGTGGCTGGCAGCAGCAAAGCCACCCGGTTAAGCCATTCTTTAGCAAAAAGTCAGCTGCAGCCCACATTCCACATCAGGAGGCAACACCAGGGGCTCTGTGTGTGAATCATGGGCGAACTGAGACAAAATCTTAATATTCCAGTTCCTGAGACATTTCATAACATCTCCAGCCATCTGTCCTTTGGCAAGATCTTGCGGTAAGTGCAGTGAGGGCAGACAATACTTTATGCAACAAAATTGGCACGTTCTTCCCCGAAACTGCTCCCTAGCTCCTAGATTGCACTATGTCAGCTCCAAGGCACTCAGGCCATCTGTCCTGGTCAATTCACCTGGCAGAGGGATATTCTTTAGTGACAGTATGCTTGAACCATCTCAAACAAACACTTTTGTGTCTGACTTCCCAGGGGCTTCTCAGCTGAAGGAAATTAGTAGCATTTTCTTCTGACTTCAGTAGAGCCCTTCTGATTCCTAGCAGCTGGCAAACTGTCCTTTTTTTATCATGTTCATACTCTGCTGCCTTTTTGCTGGGAAAAAAAAATAGGGAGCTGAGTAACTGAAATCATAGAAAAGTCAAAAATAATTCTGTGGAAATGAATGAAGCTGGAAAAAAAGGAAAAGCATAAAAAAGGTAAAAGCGGTACCAATAGAATTAGAAATACTTATCACTCTGTAAAAACATGAAATATAAGAGCCAGGAGCACTGTGCTTCCCTGGTATAATGCAGTTCCTTAGGCCACATGAACACTGTAGGAGACACCCTGACATCTAGAATAGTTTTTGGGATGTCTGCTTTGACATCCTCCCTGACCAATGGACAGCCCACCCTGCCCATGCCCTTCTCAATCCAGCATAAGGATGTGATGTGTGTGTCTGGTTAAGGATGCTTTTCTTTGCATTTATAGATGTTACCAATTTTTTAGATCTATAAGTAGAGAAAATAAAACGGCTCATGAGGCAGGGGATTTGTCTGTCTTTTTGCAACAGGACTAGCTGATTTGACACAGGAGCTCCTCACAGGTCTTGCCTGCAGTGGCTCTGCAGAGGGGAGGAGGGTGCTAGCTGGGTGCAGTGGTGCTGGTTATCAGTAGGTGGCAGGACTGAACAGGGCTAACCCTGTCCTCCCCCGAAAGAAATCCCTTGGGAGGGATCCGGAGAGCTATAGCTCTCTTCCAAAGGGAGGCATAGCTAAGCATCTGCTCCTCAGCAGGCAGGTACATCCACATCTACACCAGCTGCGGATAAGCACAGCTGCTGGGAGGTCAGACGTGAGCAGGTCTTGCATGTGTCTGTAGGCGACTCTGGGCCATTTGTGCTGTTTGCTGGGTTCTGGTGGTGTGGTGTTCATCAACGGTCTTAGGGCAAGTCCTTTCTTTTGTTTCCCTCTTCCCACAGTCACTCTCGATGGGCCCCTGCAGGACTCAACCTCCCATCCAGTCTGAAGCTCCATTACACCAGTCTGGGACTGGCTGTCTTACTGCTGCATCACTCTCTCCTCCCTGCTGCCTTCAGACTGCCTGCCTGGGAGGTTACTGGAATGCGTGGTCTTCCTTGGGCAGCCGAGTCTCTCCTGAAGTGAGAGGCTGTAAACACTGGCTGCATCTTCATGCATCACTTGTGGTTTGGTTTGTGAAGCTTGACTAAACCTTTGTCAGCAGCGGGGTATTCTCAGGTACACCTGAAATGAAAACATTTGGGGTTTGTTCATAGTGAAAAAGGAAAACACTCATCTGTTTGGGACCAAACGGTTTGATGGGGGAAAGCAGGAGGGCACTCTAATCACCTGGTAGTTTTCTCATTTTTCAAAGTGCAAACATTTTAAAGCCAAACTGCAAGGGCAGAATATGATGAAAGGCAAGCCTTGCATTTAGCAGTTGAAACCTCTTATGCCAACTTTTTGCAACATTTCCCCTTCTTTTTTTTTTTCTTTTTTTTTTTTTTTTCCAGCTAAAGCTATTTGCTGAACATCCCCCCCCCCCTCCCTATTTCCCAGAGGCTGTTGGCAATGACTCAGCTGTGCGTAGGGCAGTCAGGGGCAGGGTTGTGGCTGGACCGTGACAGGTGCTGCTGACTCCATCCCTGTCACCTCCTCCTGCCCCAGCCAGACCCTGGCACTCCTCTGGAGCACAACTCCCTTCTTTGAGCAGGCAAAGACCACCCTTGTCCCATGGTAGATCCATTGTCTGGACTGTGCATGCTCATGCCTCACTGCCCCAGTCCCTAGCTTGCACTGGGGTGGGAGGAACACTGGGTTTTCCACCCACAGCTCTCCCAAAGCAACTCGCGGTGTTTCCAAAGAGAAGTCTGAACTGGGAGGCACCATCTGCTAAGGCTGATGGACAAGAGTTGTGGTTTTGCTTGAATTTTAGATAAGAAGATGGCATGTTTTTTCATCACAGCTCCCCCACTGACAGCCACTTTCACACTTTATCTGATAAAAACCACCTAATGTGGTAACATGGTACTTGGGTTTCAATGTTCCCTTTCTCAAAGACACCCTGATACTTTGCCCTGTCTTGTCTTCCCCCCGGGTGCATCCACATTGCTCATTAACACTAATAACAGGTGTTCTCCAACATCCTCGTGAGGCAGGTGATGGAAGCAGGCAGAAACCAGCAAAAATCTAGTGGAAGGTGACTGCCCACAGCAGGGGCATTGGAACAGGATGGTCTTTAAGGTCCCTTCCAACCCAAACCATTCTATGATTCTGTGAAAAAGGGATGAAAGGATTTTTATCAGAGCTGCAGTTGTTCAGGATTTGTCTACTGTATAAGGACCGTCCCTTGGCTTCAGCAATATTTCTGATAACCTTGCTATAGTCCACTGGAGTTTGAGTGGAGGAGAGCTTAGATGAACTGATGAAGACTTTTTTCTGATCCTCTTGTTACAAAACTGAGTCTCTGTTCTCAATGCATAAGGCAGAAAAAGCACTATTTGAGATTTAGGTATTTTTATTTCAATTCTTCATCTAGGATTTTGTGAGCCTGTTCCTGTAGGTATCTGAGCAACAGTCTAAATTTGGGGGTTTTCATGCTGAAAGAGCAATGTCTGTTTGTTTTTAACAATGACAGGGGAGAAATGACAAAGTTTGCACCCTGGTGTGTATATACATCCTTATGATATATAAAGAAAGTTCAGAAATTTACATACAGGCAAAAAGGAAGGGGAAACTTCTGCTTGTGTCACAGAACAAGGCAGGTTTGACTCTTCTGGCTTTCCTGAAGTGCTCTGCAGATGAGCATGGAGATATTCTGATACCTGGCAAATGAAATATGACTAATTGAGATGGGAAGTGGTTTTCCTGCGTGTAGGTTGATTTTGTTAATATCTTTCTACCATGAATAGCAAAGGAACACTTTGGAGAAAACATGTTTGTTAGAAGTTTCGAGTATATTTCCACTCTGGGGTTGAGAAGGCTTTGAGGCTGGAGAAGCAGGGACCTCTCCTAGTAAAACTAGATTTCTCAATCCCAATATCATTGAGGGAGAGAGCAAGCAAGCTCAAAAAACTCCTAGAAATAAAATGGCAATAGTTTTACTTCTGCTGCAGAGAGCCAACCAAAACCAAAGCCTTGAAGAAACTACCACCACAAGAAGCCTCTACAGCTCTTGTTCAGAGTCTCTGGATAAGGTTTCAGCCCATTGGGCTTTTGGGGGCTTCCACACCCCATTAGAAGAGAATGGATGAAACATTGTACATGCCAGAGTGGTTGTGGCTGACCCTGGAGCAGATTTTACTCCCCTGGTGGGATGAGACACATGCTTACACTTCTGACGTGGCTGTGTTAGACGTGTGCAAAGGTAGTTAGCACAGCTCAAGCTGGAGAGGAAGGTGGGTTTAAAATGAATGCCTAGATTCACCAGCCATCACTGAGCACCTCCCTTTGTTGCTTTAGCACAGGGGATCGAAGGCAGGAGTTTGAACTGCTGCAGAAAAATAAAGTTAATGAAGCTTTGTCTGGCCATACACAAAATGAGTGGTTATGAGCTGATACAGTTCAAGCACCACAAAACCGTGCAAGTGAAATCTCAGTTTGATTTTAGCCTGTTTACATCTGTTTGTACATGTATGTATCAGCTTCATGCCTTCCTCCCATCAAGGGAAGCTAAATTAATGTAAGCCAAGTTTAGATCAGGTTCAGTGTAATCATTTACATACATGTGTCTCTAAAACCTGCATTTAAGCTGGCTAGAAGACAAAATGCCCTACTCATCTTCTACATAAACTGAGTCAAAATGTCACCGCGTGTTCCTAGACTGGTACTTTTTAGTTTGCTTCCTGCACTTTTACTGAAGTCAGCAGGAAACCAAGCATCAGACTTTGCTGAAATGTTACTGTTTCCCTATTTGTCCCCCTGTGCTGAAGATGGCAGAGTGGACTCATGCCTTGTTTAGGGGACACCACAAGGACTTGGCAGAGTATGACTGTAATTGTAGCAATGGGTAGTTGCCAAACCATATTTCACTTTTCCCTTTTTGCTCTCCTTTTCTGCCTGGGCAGTTAAAATAAAGTGAGGATGTAATCAGATTTGGGAGCACTGTTTTAATCTTTATTCCCAAGCTCATGCACCACTGAGCAATGTCACCCTCTGGAAGGTCTCATGCCAGTACAAAACTGCAGGGATGAGGAGCACAGGACACAAGGGACACCTTAATCTCTGCTGGCAGGAGTTGAGGATTGGAAAATAAAAGCTGCCCTCAGAAAATCACTGTTTCACAGTGAGAACCTCAAAGCTGAAACCTAAGGTATGATGCACCTGCCATGTAAAACCTCTTGGGATTGCAACCGGTTCTGCCTGTGAGTTGAGGAGAAGAATCGATGAGTGAGGCTGCCAGTCAATCTCCTTTGGGGTAAATAAAGCACAACCACGTGAAGGCTCCCAAATTTGCTGAGTTTCTACTCTGCAGCTTTGTCTCAAGAATATTGTCACCCAAAGAGGTCTCTCAAGCTGTGTGGGTGTAATTGATGTGCAGCAGGGATGGGAAGATGGCATGAGGCTAGAAAGAAAGATCACAGGAGCATTTCACCCAGTGCTTTGTGCAGCAACCCTACTCTGGTGAGTGGAGCTGCACCCAAGGGGCCAGATTTGACCCTCTGGGTCTCTGTCCTGCTGAGCTGCAAGGGACAAAATGAAAAGGGAGGAGAAATACATAGTGAACTGGGGTCCTGCAGTAGAATTGGAGCCATCATGGTGATCAGAAATATATATTCTTAATTTTACAAACATAAAACCAGTCAGGGACCATCTGGGTGGGGACAATCTGAGCTTTAGCACATCTTCCTTTTCCCAGTGCTTTCCTTCCAAGCTTAGCCCTGACCCTCTCCTTCCTACGAGCTGGTTTGTAACCTCTGCTCCTTGTTGTGCTGTGTGCTGCAACACAGACAGCCCCATGATGACAGTTGGGGTCTGATGCATGATGGTGAACACTGAGAATATTTAAATAGGGTGGTTTTTGGAGTCAGGACTTCAGGCCAGATGCTGGCTCCAACTCCAGATAATTTGCAATACCTCAGAAAAAGGTTTTTGATGTCTTTCTGGAAGACTCTCCAAAACAAGAGTGCTGCT
Organism: Megaceryle torquata; assembly: GCA_024611175.1. Lineage (NCBI taxonomy): Eukaryota > Metazoa > Chordata > Aves > Coraciiformes > Cerylidae > Megaceryle > Megaceryle torquata. Next base: position 7,674 of record JANIJG010004794.1, on the reverse strand, counting down.
ACCCTATTTCTTCCTCCTCATTTAGTTTGGGCCACTGGAAATGGGACACAGAAAGCAGGTGATGAGGATGGACACCCTGAACAACCCTTAGCCTTGGCCACGCTTGAGCTATTTATCTTTTTTTTGTGCCCTGATGTGCTCCAGCGCCTCTTCCTCATCTGCTACACCATGGTGAACCCAGGAACCAAGATTTCCTGCCAGTGTCACCAGCTGGGTATGGAGCTGGTCTTCTGCAACTAAATAATGCTTAACTTTACCTGCTGTAAACCAAGAGAGGGATCTGGCACCTGGTTCCCCTTTGTGCAAAGCCTATTTGACTACATGCCCTGGCTTCCACTTTTGACACTGCAGCTGTGTAGCTGCCCGGCTCTGCAGAGATGGTGGTAGGACTCCTGCACACCTTCTGCTCTGCTCCCAGTTCTTGTCAGCTCCCTTTGCACACTCTGGAATTGCTCCTCTGCATCCCTCCAGAGAAGACAAATCTCCCAAAGCATGCATGCTTTTTCCCATTGCCCTGTACCTCTCCCAAGCTATGCAGACAAAGTACTATGAAGATCAGACTTGCCCATGAATGGTGACTAGCAGAGGACAAGAACCTCTTCCTGCTCCAGTAGTGCTCCACAGAGGAGCATTTAACCGATTTTAGTGGTGTGATGTGAAATCTGTGGGTGCTGTAGGACCTCATCTCTCATAGCAGAGTCAGAGAAGCTAGCTGATGGCTACAGCACTTAGGGAGATAACAGCCCTTATGTATTGAAGCATTCAGAGGAGGTCTGTCCAGAAAAAAAGGGACTATATCTGACTATTCGGTGAGGGGGAAGTCTCAATGCCCAAAGGCACCCAGTGCTGTCCCTGTGCCAGCCTCCAGCTCCTGACATCTGTGCGTCTCTGCAGCCCCCAGAGCCAGCAGCTGCTGCCCCTCACCGCGGCACTAGAAGCTGCTCCCTCCCAGGCTCTTGCACGGCTCCTGACAAAGCCTGTGCCACTAGCTGAGGAGGAGGAGAAGGAGGAGGAGGAGGCTGAAGCAGAGTGGAGCTGGAGGTAGGTAGTGCTTGCAGGAATTTGTTTTACCTACCCAGCACTGGGGAAGACTTTGAATCATAGAATCATAGACTGGTTTGGGTTGGGAGGGACATTTAAAGGTCATTTAGTTCAATCCCCCTGCAGTGAGCAGGGACATCTGCAATTAGATCTTGCCAAAACTTGCCAAAACTCTGTCTCTTTACTATAAGGTGACTGACTGGTGGCAGTATTTTAGGTTTAGGACAGACAGTTGTTTTCTTTCTCATGCTTGCCTGTTGCTTTTTGGGCTTGGTGAATTGCTGCTGCATGTATCCTCCCCTCACAGCTGCATTTGCACTGTCTTGGAGGTGGCTGTGCTGAAAGTTGGTCGCTCCTTTCCCCTGGGCTGATCCCTGTATTTTTGCACCCCTGGCTCTGGGTGATGGTGACCTGGTGCATATGTCAGCTCTGCAGCACTTCCCACTTTTGGTAATCCCTTCCCTGATGCCTGTGCTGGAGGTGAGAAAGGATTTGAAACACAGGCATGCCAGGAGGCCACAGCATAGAAGATGCTTTCAGTTTCAATACTGCATCTTCACACTTTGGTGACAGCCAAAGGCTGATTGTTTTTCACCTGGCTGGTTCTTTGAAAAGACCTGGGACCTCTGTATAACCCCAGTATCACTGACTACCAACGAGCAGCCTGCCTTTTAGGAGAGCTTGATTTTTTCTCCACACAAAGCAATTCCCTCCCCAGTGCTCTCACATCCCCCCCTTTCAGTGCTCCGTGCACAGTGCTGTGGGCACAGGATGGAGCGAGGTGTCAGGGCAGCCATGCAGTAAGCTGGCACTTTTTTGTGCTAGGTTTCTGGAGAGCTTGGAGACAAATGTGCAATTTCCCTCTGCAGTCACTTCCTCCTCTTGTGCACTGGGGGAGTAAAAAGGTATGTTTTACACCAAGTGTGATGCTGCTGAGAGCATAAATGCAATCACTTTGGGAGCACGCTCATATTGTTGAATCATGCGCCTCACTGGGAAGCACATTAAACGTTAACCTCCTGTGGTATATGCGGTCAGCTGCTGTTTGATGTCTTATCAGAATACCTACCTTTTCAAAAGTCAAAGAAAACCCCAAAACGTTGTGCACCCTTTTTTTATGGTGTGATTTCACTTTGCTGCCTTGGACCATGGATCTAGTTTAGTGCATTATGGTAGAGAATTTCTGGTCTAACTTTCTAGTTTTAATTCTCCCAAACTGAAATGAAATACAGTAGAATAGACAGGGGTTGTTCTGTTCCATCTTACTGTTAAGTCTGACCCATTTTACTGTTAAAAGTCCTAAGTAATCATAAAGACAGGTCTTTCCCCCAGCTTGTGACAACTGTCCTTGACAAAGTCAGATGCAAAGGTTTCCCAGCACTGACTGCCCTGCTCTGTGTTCTGGGCTCTTCCTTCAGGAAAACTCACACTGGGAAGGGTTTTCAGTTTGGAATTGCTGACTTTGCCTATATTTGACAGTGTAAAGATGAAGGAAGCAGAGCAGCATTTTGGGTAGCAGAAGCACAAACCTCCAAACCAATCATTTGTTGTTATAGGATATTCAATCCTATTTGAGGCTAATTCAATAGCTTGTTTTTATTTCAAAGCATTGTGGCTCAACTCTTGACTTCAGGATTTCTCTGATGTCCTTTGCTCTATCCACGAAACTCATACACGTTATTATTAATCTTGCCTGCAAAAGCTGGTCTAATGTTTGGTCCTGATCAGAAAGACACACTCCCCAATGATTTCAAAACGTTAATGAAACTTTTGACTTTTTTACTCTTCTGCCTACAAAGTTTAAATAGGGGAGGTATGAAATCTTGATGCTTCTTGGAATTATTGGAGTGTATCAGAAAAGAGTCAGCAAAAGAAATACTGTGTGTTATAAAAGGAAATACAGATTTTACCTATGCAAAAGTTCATCTGTTCTGTCCCACTCAGCTGAAATCCACAAGAGCCCCTCTTGTGCTTTCAGTACACCAGAAAAACATGAAACTGCAGTTTGGTAATGAACAGAAAACCTGCCCAATGTGTCCGCATACTGGAAAGATATTCTTCCTCCTCCTCCTTCTCTTCAACCCACCTTCTTGCTGGATCTGGTATTTTTCAGAACATTTTGGGCTGTGTCTCTTCACTGAGCTGTGCATGTCCATCTCCAGCCCACAGGAGAGGAGGACAGTGTAGGCGGTGGGAGTACAAGCTCTGTGTTACCCTAGCTAGCCCAAGGGATCCTCCTTGCTGCTGAGGCAAAGGAGGGGTAAGAAGGGTTGATGCATAAAAGCAAGCTACTTTTTTGTGTCCAGATATTGTGCTGGGTCCCTGCTAAAGTGCTAAACACATGTGGCCTTCCCTTTCACCCAGCCAGCTCCAGCACATGGGCTTGGTGTGGCTGCACTTATTTGCAGTGGCATAGATGGTGGACAGGCCATGGATGGGGGACATGACATGGGTGGTGGAAGTCCCTGGTGTGGGCAGAAAGCTCCCTGGTGGGTCTCTGGTGTTGAATATGAGTTCCCAAGAGCCTTGTACTGCAGCTCTGGAAAGAGAGCTTTGCCTCTGTCTCTCTTGACCAAAAAAGTTTGAAAGCTCTGAGACCAGTGAAAAAGCCCATGAGTTGCAACATCTAATCGTAACACAAAAGTGCCTAAGAGTCTGTGCTCTGCACAGCCAAGTCATTTTAGCCTTTCACCATTGTGACCGTGACCTGTGGGCTTCCAGCTTATGCCAGTGCAGTTGCCATGCCCTTGTTGCCATGCCCTTGTTGCCAGGCCCTTTGACTCACAGTCTCTCATACAGCGGGTTGAGCTAACCATGAGGTTTTCAACACTTTTTGTATCTTGCACATTTCCTGCAAGAGGTGGTAGAAAAATGTGTTTCCTGAGATGAAGTAAGCGAAAAAGAAGAGCTATGAAAACCAGACCAAAAGAACCTAAAAAACCAAGAAAAAGAATAAAGCTTCCTGTTTACCAGCGGCTCAGATACAGATTTATCAGTACTGAGCTCTCCTTGCACCTCCTCTCGTACCACAGCAGTGTGGAGGTGTGTGTCACCCCATCAAAGCCTCTCTTTGCACTCCGGTGAGGGCAGAGGCCTGAGGGAAGGTGTGTAAGACAGGCCAACGCCATGCTGATGTCTGCTTTGAGATCCCAGCCATGCAGTTTGAGACGTGCCAGTGGGATGGGAGTGTGGCTCAGGTTTCGCTGTGTGATGCTCTGGTGCTGAGAGCAGCCAGCCCCGGGGAGGTGTCACTAAAGGCACACGACCCTTTTGAGGGGACCTGCTGCCAGTAGCAGGGTTCCCAAATTACCATCCCAGTCTTAAACCACAAAGGCTTCCCCATTTTAAGAGTGTGGTTTCATATGTTGACAACATATTTTTAATTTTAAAATCTGGTAAGCATCCAGAGCTGCTTCCACAGGAAGCTGTGCTCCAGGGGCAGACACGGGCACCACATGGGCAATTTCTTACCCCACAGCCCCCAGGTTCCTCACAGTCCCTGGCCAGCTGGGAGGCAGAAGTGGTACATCCACCGCAGCCCTCACAGGGCTACTGCTGGCACCCAGGCACAGGCAGGCACCAGGCTTGCACCTAGGAGCAAGTCTGAAGGTCTGAACAGTGTGCTGCAGCTCCTAGAGAGCAGAGAGTGTGGACAGGTCTGAGCTCAAAACCTGTCAGGAGCTGGCCATTGAACCAAGTAGCTGAGTGTACTTGCCCATGCCCCAGCCCCATGTGTGGTTTATTTGCAGTCACAGAGCCAAAAAGGGCTGCACAGGGTTATGTGGCATTGCTGTGCTGGGAGGAATTGCACCCAGTTTCTGTGCTGGAGCTCACGGGCTTCACACCTGATGGGTCAGCAAGCCCTGAGAAGAAAGTGTTGCCAGGAAGGTGTGTTATGTGGTGCAGGGAGCAGAGATGTGCTCTGGCTGGGCAGGGAGGTTGCCCTCTCTGCAGACTGGGAACTGTTGGGGCAGAGTGCTGGGTCCAGCAGCCCTTTGCTCTGAGCCGGTATGGCCAGTGCCAACCTGTGGTCGCAAGCACTGAGCAACCAGCCAGCACAGGTAGCTTGATAATCTGATGGGGAAACATCAGCTTATGCCAGAGAGGGAATGATGTGCCAGTCAATGTAATGATGCTGCTGGAAAACATTAGAGGGAATAAGCAGCCTGCAAGAAAATAAGAACTGATACAGACTTGCCAGGAAGCAGCTAAATCGGCCTCAGTTAGAGCCTCAGGACAGCTGGGCAAAGCAGTGGCACCCCATACCTCAGAGCAAGCAAGCTTTCTGAGCATGTCCAACAACCTTACGTGGGTGCTCAAGCAGTCAGGCTGCTGGAGACAAGAGCTGCTCAGAAGGGTCGTGAAGCCAGGGCTCTGCCCTGCCCCAGCACAAGATAGCATTAATGAAGGGCTGGTGCATGGTCTTTTTGAGGATGGCTGCTCAAGTTGATCCTGACAGATTAAAAAGCTTGGGAGCAGTGGTCTGCAGATCATTAAGGACGGGTGCCCACTTCTGCACATGGGCAGGGTTAGCTGAGACCACAGCCACAAGATGGGGAAGGCAGTGCTTCTGGAGAACAGGATCTGGGGGCTGGCATCCAGCACAAGACAAGCGTGATTCACCAGTGGTACATGACTGAAAAAGAAGACATCTACCCCAGGCAGGTGATTCTTCCTGCCTGCTTTGCCAGGGGTAAGGCCCCAGCTGGGGCTCTAGGGTTAGTTTTGAGCACTGCAATGCAAAAAACATTAAGGAAAACTGGACAGCTGCCAAGGAAGAACAGTGACTACAATTAACAAGTTAGAAGACATGACCTAAAAGGAGAATGATGATTGAATATGAGCTATTAAGATTGAAAGGAAACATGATCTTTGAATATTTTAAAGCAGATAGGAGCAAGTCCCAATTTTTTCTCCATGGATAACTGACTCAGATCATGCCATTGATGTCAGAAGGATAGAGTTAAAAACTTTTAGGCTGAATAAGCAGACAATGAACTGGTCTGAAACCAGGATAACAAGACTGGAAAGGCCCTAAGATTAAAGGACAGAATGACCTCAAAGCTTAAAATAATCAGAAACAAGACACAGTAATTAAGAGCGGTATCAAAGACCGTAAATTTCTGTCAACCTTTGTAGCTAATGCCTTATTCAGGCTTCTTTACATAAACCAGAGGCAGATTTGGACAAAGATCATAACATCACAGTGTTCCCAATGCAACCTGTGGTGACTTTAATACTAAAAACCACACATCTAGGAGAGAATTTAAATGTAACTGTAAGACCACCTTAGTCCAATGAATTAGGTAATAGTGTAATGAATTAGATAATTGAAGGAGCTTTTGTACAAGGATGGATGTGATGTAAAATCATGTACAAAAACATATATAATTTCTTTGTTATTTGTACTGTATATAAACGGCTACTGTTTGAGCTCACAGCATCTGGACTTGTGACATCACCTGCCACCCATTCCTGCAGAACCAAAATAAAGCAAGTATGTCGACTCTATGTGTCAATTGCCTTTGCACACCAGGCAAAGGACCCTTTATTTGTGACTATACCAGGAGAGTTTTAGATGAAGTATTAAGTCAAATTTATTAGTGGTGGGTTTGGAGAAGTGTTGGGCTGGTTCATATGGAGAAGCTGGGGGAAAGCAGGGGCTGCAGGAGCAGGCTGAACAACCTTGGGGCAAGAATGACAGCAAGACACTGCCCCTGCCTTCAAGACAGGGGATGGACTACACGATCTCTCAGTGTCCCAGCCAGTCCTGTTTTGTGTGAGATCTCAGTTCTCAATCTCACTTGCAGCCTTCTCTGTTCCCCACCCTTAGGCAAAGCAGTCAGATGCTCATCAGAGAGGTGTCTGCGCTAGCGTACCGAAGGCCTGGGACAGCAAAGGCTTACAAACCCAAGTGCATGAGGGTGAGGAACACAGTATCAGATAAGAGACAGACAGAGGAGAGTCTTGCTCTCAAAGATTCCATATACAGGAGATGTATTTGTTTACCTCTTTCTGTCCTGCAATTCCCTGTAGTAAAACACGAGTGAGATAATCGCGCTCACTGCTGACATTGTTATGAATGAGCTACTGCGTGGGGAGTTTTGCAACACACTGATTTCTGCTTTGGTGAAGCCAAGCAATTCTGCAAGGCTATAGCTGTCAAAGCCACAATCCAAGTGGCTTTGGTGCCAGCAGTGAAGAGCAGAGCTTGGAGTGGAGTAAGCATCTGACCTAGCTCCCACCAAGCACCTCCAGCTGCTGCTCCTGCACAAACTCAGCAGCAGTTTGTGGAGGACTCTGGCTCACAGCCTTTTTGTTCTGCACTGTGCATCTGCTGCAGGAGCCAGAGTCAGAGCAATGACAAGGTTTTTTTGTGCCCACATATGCACACACAAGCACTTTGTTACAGTAATACAACTCTGCTTTGGTGGGGGGGCGTCAATATTTTTGCTGACCAAGCTGAAGAGAAAAATAAAAATTCTCTCTGCTACTCTGCTAACAGCAAAACAGACACATCTTGGTTCTACTGGAAATTTTTTGAAGCTTTGAAGTCTGCCTGGTTTTGAGGAAGGAGGGTTAGAAGAAGAGGTTATTTATTAAGAAAAAAAAAAAAAAAAAAAAAAAAAAGTT
>JANIJG010004793.1:47686-60407 GCA_024611175.1 Megaceryle torquata | reverse complement strand
CTTTTCTCTTTCCTTTGGAAAAGACATGCCCAAAAGGCGGAAAGGGGGGGGGGGGGGGCACAGAGACACTGGGAGAAAACAACACCTCTTCCTTCCAGACAGGTCTTTCCAGACCTTATCACCTCACGAGGTTTGAGGCACAGGATAGACGGGCTTTTACATAGCCCTAATAGAGAATTTTCCAACTAGAGAGTATCAATTATAATAAAAAAACTATTTGCATGTTTATACATTCTTTCATCTATGGATCTCCATGTTTGATGTGCACTAGGCAATGGAGCTTCAAAATGCATCAGTAATACGGATATATAATGGAATGCTTTTCATGGAGACTGAGAAATATTTTTTTATATAACATTGTAAAATTAAAGGTTACACAGCAAATAATTTTAAAAATCAGGGTGAAACTCCTTGTTTTTATATATTGCATTCCTATGCAACAAGCAAAATACGGCTGTAATGCATTATCCAAGCAGTCGGATGGAATGTGGTAACCAACTTACTCTTGCAAGTGTGACATTTACTCTCCAGGTGTAAGTTTTTCAGCTTTGGATGTATTCAGAATCACAAAATCTTTACAAAGCATCTTGGTGGGTTGTTTTTAATTTTTGTTTGTTTGTTTTGGGGTTTTTTTTTGTACTGGGTCTGGCTGACATGGAGTTAATTTTCCCCATAGCAGACCTCAGAGTGCTGTGCTTTGTATTGGGAACTAGAAAGGTGTTGATAGCATACCAGTGATTTGGCTACTTTTGACCAGGGCTCAAATAGCATTGAGTCTGTCTCCCAACATTTTCCCCTCACCAGTAGGATGAGGGTAGGCAAGATCTTGGGAGGTGACATAGCCAGGACAACTGACACAAAGGGATATTCCATACCGTATGTTGTCTGCCTGGTAACAAAAGCTAAGGGAATGGAGGAGAAAGGCGTGGCATTAATCATTTACAACATTTGTCTTCCAAAGCAACCACTATGAATACTGAAGCCCTGCTTACCAGGAAGCAGATAGACATCTGCTATTGGGAATTAGAGAATAGAATCTTTTGTTTTCCTTTGCTTTCATATGTGACCTTTGCTTTTGTTCTGTTAAACTTACTTTACCTTGACACACAAGTTTGGGGTTTTTTACACATTATTTCCTCCCTTCCTCTGTTGTACTGAGGAGGGGACGGATAGAGTGGCTTGGTGCACATCTGGCATCCAGCCAAGGTCTATCCACCACTTATTCTAATATTCTTTTTGTCAGATTATTTAAATGGATGGTTTGTCTAATTGTCTTTGCATATATTAGTTGCAGTTGTATTTTATTCGTGGCAATAACAATAATTATAACACTCAAGGTACACTTAAGTGTTTTTTTCTTTTTTCCCAACTGAGCACTATGCTCTATGAGTGCCTTCCTAAAAATATTTAAACACCATTAATCCTGTCTGGGATACTGGGTTAATTGCTTTATGGACAGGAAAATCTGATATTCTGTGTCCTTTATGCTGATGATCCTTTCAGCTACAAATCTCTTTCCCTTCAGGCAAGATCCATCAGACATGACCTTAGCTGCAAATGAGCTAAGTTAGTCATACACACTTTCCAGTCAAGAAAGAGAATGAGGCACTTCCTCAGGAGAAATCACATCATCTATCTAAGAATCCACCTCTCAGGTCCAAGTCTTTCTATAATTGCAGAGCAGGTATAAACAGCCAATGTAAATGAAACTTTTATTTGGTTATACAAAGTGAGATAAATCCTACCTTAATTTTCCAATTAATCTGTAGCAAAATGAAACGCATTCTTATTTTTTTCTCTCCAAATGACATCAAAAGATATAATAATACAAATAATGACAAAATTAATTTCAAATGAAACTATGGAATGTGGAATTATATTATGGCTTGTAGAGTTATTTTATCAGATAATTTAGTTGGCTAGTACTTTACTGAAGAAAATAAGGCATTACAAGCCCATTTTACAATGGTTGTATTTCAAGTCACAGCTTCTGAGGTCTTGATCTTTGGTTTCATACAAGGAAGATTTTGAAGATTCATGGAGCTGCCATGTAGACCCAAACTATTTGACTTTAACAGCTGCAGCAGTGACTTCATTTTGACTCTGTCATATCTGAGGGGCCGCTTTTGAAAAGTCAAGTCTTCCCATTTGGCAAAGAGAGGATTTTGTATGGAATTCATTCAACGTCAAGCTCAGATTTCCAAACTCTTCACTTTATGCTTCTCTGTTATGGAAGGAGGACGCTATTGCCATGAGTGTCCATGTAAGCAGGATAAAACTTCCTTCATCAAATTCTAAGAAACTAAAATAAACATGTTCCTTTCACTGTAAAAATAGATACTTAACCAATTCTTAGGTCAGGAAATCTATGTTCTGTAGGCTATTTTCTCAGATTTCTCTAAACTCATATTGCATATTGTGTCTTGTGAAGTTTCTGAGTGTATAAAAAACTATCTATTGTACAAAAGACATTTTTATAAATAATATAACGTACAACTACAAATATATGTTTATACTAGTGTATCAAGGGGGACTAACATTAACAGAAAATCCACATGAACAGAATATTAGGGTATGTTTTTAAACCTCTATGAGATTCAGTACGACTTCTTTCTAATTAGATGTGTTCTGTATATGTACATATAAATTTTGTAAATGGCTTGAGCATGCCAAATATTCTTGTTTTAATTATAATAAATAAGAGTGATGTTTTAAAGAGTGAAAGTTTAATGTTAAATTCAATTTAACAGTAAAATGAAGTCACTAGGAGACTCTGGATTTTTTTTAGGGAAAAGCAAATGAAATATTATGTACTATAGAAGTGCACAGACTAACAAGAGGATTCTAAAATCTGTCCAGGACATCAAAAGAAAAAAGTCTGAAAAGAAACTGAGCACAGTTTAACATGAACATTAAATGATGAAGGTTTTATTTTCTTTTTCTAATTTATTTGACGAAAGAAATAATTATTGAAGATGAAATAGCACTCTTGAGAAATTTGCATTGCATTATGAGAAGGAGAATTTGTTCAAAAGAAAAAACCAAAACAAAGTAACAAGGCAAAAGCTCTTATCACAGCTCAGAATATTACAGGTTTACATCCTAGAGATGGGGGCAAGTTTTGTGATATTTTTTTCTTGAAAGAAAATAAAATTTCTTCTGAAGGATAGTAAATAATGTCTAAATTTTTGCTATAAGGATTGTATATACTTAACAATATTTTTTCAGGGTTTTTAAAATATTTTTTATATGTCTTTTCTGCTTTCAGAGGAGCTCTGTAACAATGTCCTGAACAAATCTACTATTAAGATAGATAGCCTGAAAAAATCCCATTGGTAAGGAAATGAGAAAATCCACTTTTCTGAAACATGAACACATATGTTTTGGTATTTCTAGGCTAAAAGTATTATCAATTTGAAAGTTGGCTTGTAAAGACATCCCTTCTCACACTAAGTTAAGACAAGACTACTTTATAATCCATCTCACCAAAATGTGTGATTAAGGGAAATCTAAAAGTAACAGCTTGATTTTGAAAAAAACCCATATTTTTCTGTTGTTTGCTGCACTGGGAGATAAACACATGGGTGCAGTGTGAAGGAGCAGACAGGAGGCTGGATTATGATACAGTGAGTGACAAAACCTCTTTTATTCTGAAGATGAAGACTTGACTTCATCAGAATGACATCTGGATTCAGTTTTAGCAGTCAGTAGTGGGTGTTCCTCCTACTGCTGACTTTATGTAACTCCCTTCCCACCTCACCCCTCCCCCCACCAAAAAAAAAAAAAAAAGTCACCTACTTTGAATAATCATTGTGGGTTCAAAAGAACTATTTGCAAAAGAAAAGAGTCTGTCTACCATATAAGAGGTTTACAGGATTTCTGTTTTATAATTATGACAGCCTACTGGGATGTTCAATTTTCTTGTTCCCTGCTTGTTATCTGCAGTATAAGGAATGAACTGATTAACAATCGTAGCCACTACAGAGAACTAGAGGAGGCAGATAGGGAGCTAGATGGATAGATATGTCACTTATGTCCAGTTATCATTCTCTGATCTAAGGACTAGAACTAAGCATAAAAATGAATCTTCACAAGCAACAGCAAAATGAAGATGTGCACCTCTAAGTTTGTATATCTATGCATTTTGCCTATATATACATCCTTTTATATATCATGTATATGTTTGTGAGCAGAGATGTTTATATATGTGAATATATGTGTATATATGTATACAGCTATAAAACACCTTCAGTACGTAGAAGATATATGGATTATGTATATATATGCACACACTAAGTACAGTAAGTATATAAAATTGTAAAAAAGTATAGATTCTCTATTCTCACATAAAACCTTGACTCCAGCAAAACACTGATCCCACTGTCCTTTATTCAAACTATATGTAAACCTCATAAGCCTCACCAAACAGGCATTTGATGTGTTTTGCTAGAAAATGGTGTAAGCACTGTGAGCCCAAAGTGTTCCCTAAACGGTTGAAAGATTTATTAACTTCAAAAGTTTAGATTTTTCTGGTTTGTTGTTGATTTTTTCTTTTCAAAGAAGATCTCTTTTTGCTGAGAAAGCATTCAAAATACAGGATGTTTTTGTTTTAAAACAGATACTCAGGGGTCTAATTAGCACCTGTGTCTGGGGTAATATTAAATCTAGGTGTTTTGAGCTACAAAAGAAATTAACTTTGTGAGTAGGTGGAAAACAGGTTGATATCGATAAACTTAGTTTAAAAATTGAAGTTGTTGATCAGTTTTAATGATGTAGTGTATGCTGCTATTGATCTGAAATCTGCATCAAGTGATTTGTTGCAGTGGTTCACAGTGCTTAAGGAGAGGAAATAAGTATTGCAGATGCTGACCCCAAAATCACACAGATTTGGACATTTTGAGAACAACTAAGAAAAGCAATGAAATCTACTCTTTTCTCTGCTGGATTTAATTTTTTTCTTAGAAAGGACTCATATTGCTTTACCCAACTAAATGTTAGGAAATACATAGAGCATCACAACCACCACCTTCAGTCTGCTAGATGCACAGTTATTCAGGAGGAAAGGGAAGCCCTTCAGAGGTTAATGAATGAGGTTAATGAGGGGAAAATACTGCATTAATTTAAGAATTGTAAACAGTTTTCACAAAAATGTCAGGGAAAGCAAATAAGTAGAAAAAGAAATTTTCAAAAAACCCCTTTCTGTCCAGGACATGTCAAGGTTGTGAGGTAAACAGAGAAAATGTGGGGCATAAAAATTCAAGACCAGTGAGTATGAAAAAGGAAAAGCAGGTAAAAATCCCATGACTTAGGATGGCCTGTTTCAATTCAGTGCCATTAAGAAACTATTGTAATTACAGGTATATTGAGATATATTGGCTATATCTGTATTGGTAAGCATTGAATGGGACCAGCATTGAAACATAGCGGTCCACAGAGTTAAAATTCTTGTAACAGATTGAGACACATTTTCACTCAGGCAAATCTGTCATGCCTCTAAAACTCCCAGGCATGTTCAGGAGTTAGCACAAGCCAGGTACCATTTCTGTAGGCAGTTTGGTTGCAGCTAATGAGTTTTGGAGGTTAACAGTACTCTTGGGAGTGGACCCTGTCTATTGATTCATGGCCAATGAACATGTCTTAACACTACGGAGTTTACCATTATGTATCTAAAATAGTTCAGTAAAACTCTAAAGCGTTATCTCAGGAGGTAAGTGCTGGTTGCTTTCTACTGTCCTGATAGTACCTGAATAAGAACAGAGGAGCCTAATAATGACAGTCATCTGTCCATTAAACCCACCTGATTAAATGGAAATACTACTTTGGAGTGACAAAACAGTGTTTTCACTCTGTAGTACATTATATTTTAATAGCAAACTCAACACATTTAATGTTTAATACAATGAAATATAGATTGTGATTACTGTTGTTGACATGATCTGTTGCTCTTTAAGGTCAGTGAATGAAGCCTGCTGTGAATTTCATGTATAGTAAGTCAGACTAGTAATTTGACATAGAATTAATGAAAGAAGGTCTAGAATATTTTCAAAGCATCTCTGCTTTATATCACCTGCTGAGATCTTTAGATAAACTGTTTCCTTAGTTTGGTGCTTCAGTAGCAGTAACATTCTTCCAAAATTTCAGGCCTTAAAGTATTCACCAATAGCTGAAAAAATATTGGTCTATTTCTTTCATTTGCTTCCGTGTTTTCTTTCAGATGCTTCATTATTAAGAATTAAAAATATACCCTGTTCTGACCTGAATATCTCATAGCTGTGAATCCTGTATTGAGTGAATTCCAAATATTGAATTAATTTGGTTGTATGTTTTCCAAGCATACTGATGTAAATGTAAATGTAAATGCTGTCATAGATTATTTTATATATATAGCAATAGTGTTGAGCAATGGTTGTATAACCACTTTCATGTAAAGGTCTTTTTCAGTATTAACTTTAAACTATATATAACTCTGAAAACAAATACCTTTTCCATGTGCAATATCAGTTTGCAATGAACCTTTAACCTTTTTTTTTTTGTATGTTCTCTTCATTTATATTTATTTTGTTTTGAGCACTTTTTTTTATACCTTTCTGAAAAGAAGATGAAGAAATAATTCCCCTTCACATTAAAAACCTCTTACAGTGCTGTTTTTAAATAGCTTTAATATTGATTTTAAATAGAGAAAAACATATGAAACTGAGAAAAAAACCAAACCAAAGCAACAAACCAAACTAAAACAGGAAAATTATTACCTCTGATCTACAATACCATTATCTTATTCCACAAAAAATTTGTCTTCTTTATTTCATGATATTATTAGATTTAGCAAATAAGTTTATTCATACAATTATTCCAAGCATATCTGTGGAAATCAGCAACATGATTTTCTTAGCTGCCTCTGTCAGCATTTTGTATTAGATTAATTTTTCATCAATATTCAAACTGGAAAGTTTGAAGCACTTTCTTTCATATTTTATTGTTGAAAAATGTTACTTTGTCCAGTAAATATTTTTCATGGGAATATATTTTCTAATCTGTGAAAATGTTTTTCATTTTAACTTTCTAAAAACTTTTGCCCTGGCTTTAGTGCACATAATCATTGAAGGTGTATCTACAAAACAAAAGGCATAAGTGAAACTCAGGAAGATATTTTTGCCTAGGATCCTTCACAGTTTCTTGGATATGTATATATTCATTCCCTTTTCATTTTCTTTGACAGGAAACTTTCTTTGATTAACTAAAAGGGTTGTCTCACATGAGGTAATAGCTATTTTAAAATCAAATGAAGTTGCGGATTGTGATGGCACATAGTACAATTATGTCTTCAGTTTCTGGCAAAAGAAGTCATCACCCTTTTTTCCAATATGTCCTCAAAACTAGAAAAAGTAGTAGTTACCCACTCTTGAGTGGTTTATCTGAAAGTATAGTGACCCATTTCTTAAAGTCTGTACAGTGGGCCCTGGAATGATTTTCCAGGCACTGGGTTTTGGTGCACACCTCAACCATGCGATGGATTGATCCTGGGATGCAGCCCAACTGCATTAGCCCTCTGCCTTCCACATCTGTCCTCATATTTCACATAACCTCAGGCACAGAGATTGGAAGGGAGCTATGCTTCATCTTAATAGAAGTCTGTTTAGTTCAGTCACAACTATAGAGTGGATGTTGAAAAACACTTGCTGTACGTATAGAAACAACAGTGGAAAACATAACAGCTCTTTTACTTATATACAGAAGCTATTTTAAAAATCCAAGAAACAGTACAATGAATGAGATCTTACATACAAATCTTTAAATCATCCTCTAGATCTGTACAGTGTGGACATACTGATTTCCAGAATAGAGTTAAAATTGCTTTTAAATTCTCCAGGTGCATTGCCTTAGGATATATAAGCTTTCTTCTTTCCAGTTCTGAAAATGCAATTTTCCCAAATGCATTGTAAATGTTGATTGTCTGTGGCTTTTCTATAGGAGAAATCTCACATTTATCTTCTCCCTCTCCATTATTGCATAATCCACCAAAGCCCTAAATGGGAGAACAGCCAAAGTTTGAAAGCCACAAAGTGACAGGTTTTACTAAAAAAGAACAAAATGTGCAAAAATCTCTTCCACATCCATAGTAATAGTGGGGGAACATTTGATTAGGCATAGCTTTTAATTACTCCATGAGTGAGATAATCCACAGCTTTGGTGTGGCATGGTGCTCCTCCACTTATGTTCTGGTGATGGGACTGTATGAGGTTGTTCACAGCAGGGAAGAGAGGCTGTCTGCCTTTCCCCAGCATCATTATCCTAATCTGCCTTTCTATCTGCCTTTCCCCAGTATCATTATCCTAATGACAGGGGTGAGTTCTGAGTATTTTTAAGCAAAGGATGCCCCCTTGTGCAGTGGTACCACTGTGCACAAAGCCTGTAATTATGAAATAATGTGGATTATTGGAACCACAGGCTATTAAAATGTTAAGTAATGAACTAAAAATATTTTCTTATCTGCATTTTAAATAATTATCTTTTAAATTTAGCATGAATAGAAAAAATGCTACAGAGTATTTTCATGAACTGTATGTAAAATTTTTAAAGACCATGCAAAATTTGGAACATATTTTACTAATGAACAGGTTCTAGATCTTTTCTCTTTTTTTCCCATGGGACTCCATTGGTTAATACCATATTCTACAGACCAAAATTGAATTCAGAAGTTCAATTTAAATCTTGGCAACCCATCAAGAACATTAAAAAGAAATTAAATCAATTTTGAAGAGACAAGCTGTTATATTCTAACTTTCTTTTTACATAAATGTTAAAAGAATATTTTCATTTTGGAATCTGTCCATAGCATATGACCAAGACCCTTCTGCGGTAAACTGGTTAACTGACCCACTTACTTTAGTTAAAATATAGACAAGAAAAATGTGTTTCAGAGGGATCTGAGGATTGCTGTACACCAACTACAGTATGGTTTATTGACTTCTACCTCCCCCTTTTCTAAGGATATGTTTCTACAGACAACTAGAATAGCCCAGCAACCCTTCTCTTGCTTTTAGACTAGCTGGTACACCATACCTCCAGCTACACACCCTGGTACCTAAAAGGTTGCTGACAACCAAACTGTTTGTTGGCTAAGGTCCCTTAGCTCATGGCTGACCCCAAATCAAAGGTGAGAACGGGCAGTGTGGCATCTGGCTCTTGCCTGTTGGCTCTGCTGAGAACAATTTAGAAGAACTGAGATAACATGACTGTACCCATGCTCTTTAGTATACTAGTACAGACATTTTGTCCTCGGTGAATTACAGGGATGTTTCCCCATTAATATAAAATATGGTTTATGTTTTTAAACCAATAATCAAGAACTTTTTTTTTTTTTTTTTTTTTTTTTAATGGAAAACCTACTGATGTTTTCCAAAAAAGATGAATCATTCTCTTAAGTATTTAAGGGAACAATCCTGAAGGATATCTGGAAATATCCAAGTTATTTATAAGACGGACTCAATACAAGTAAAAACAGTTGCTGCTGAATCTTCATTTGGATAGATGTATAAAGCAGTAAAGAAAATTTATTACAATGAAGAATATGAAAATTTGCTTAATGCTGCAGAGCAGCGTGACCTTATTGTGCCAAATGTACGTTGCACACTAAGTAAAAATAAAAATAAGTGTGTGATAGAGGAACTATTGAAAGATGCTGATATACACGGTTTCAATGATGAATTAAAGATATCTCTACTTAATAGGGTAGTTACTTCTGTGAACACTTAAAGTGCAGGGTTTCATTTACTAAAGAATAAGCTACCTAACAAAGGCAATACAAGCATTACTTCAAATATAAACAAGTTTAAATTGCGTTACAGTTTGGCTGTGAGTTATTAGATACAGTATTATGTATTATTATGTATAGAGACACTATGGAGAAGAGAAAGAAGCACAGATGTTAATGGAAACAGATTCAAGAAATGTACCTGGAGGTGAAATATATGCAAAGTGAGTACTCAGCAGCATAATCTTTATATAGATATGCTGAACCAGAATCAACTCTTCTGTCATGGCATACTGGATTTGTAGGCCAGTTTGTATTCGTATTATTTTACACCAAGTGAGAGTGATTTGATACGGAGTTTTGGAATAAATGTTTTGCCTAGCTCCTTTATTGGTTGGCTGTTCTCTGGAGTTATTTAATATGTAATATTTTAAGAAAAAAAATATCCATTAATGAACTGCAGCTATGCCAGGTGGACAGCTTTAATTGTTTTTGAAGTGTTAGAACATCCTGTTGCACTACTTCTATAGTTTAAAATATACCAAAGCTGTGAACTGCAAAGATACAGAGCAAAGCAATAACAAGACAGACAACTTAAAATGGTTTGGTTTTTTTTTTTTTTAGGACTCCAGCTCCCATTTCCTTCTAAGAGGGCTTGGCACATTGCTCCTAACTGCACCTTCAAACATATTCTAGTGAATGCAGTCTGGTGACAATGTTATTTTACTGCTTGAAAAATCTTAATTTTTACTGTCTTCGGGATGCTTTATTGTGAGAGCATAACAGCTCTTCCAAGCACTAGCTCAGAGGTCCCTCATAGAGCATTGTCTCCAGAGAGTTGCACCTAAAATGGAAATAAAACAGCATATTGATGTCTAAACACAAAAAAAAAATCTTCCAGAAAATGCAGCTCTAGTGATAGTATTTATTCAGAGTCTGTGATGTCATCCTCAAAAAATTTTAAGTTATTGTAGATTACCCATAATATAGCTCTCACTCCCTGTTACATTCCAAAAATTAAGTGTAATTGTATTTGAGTACAAATTCAGCATATGGCCCTGGGAAGAAGCCTTTGTGTGCTGACAGGTGCTTTTATCTGAGGCAGTACAGATGCACCTATTTGATCTCTTATAATGTCCCAGTGGCAGGATTGCAAACTTGGGAAGCTGGAGGGCTGAGTTTGGTGTCTTATTCATCCACACAGAACTTATGTCCACACTGCCTATTGCACAAAATTATCTGCAACCTTGCTTCCTCCCCTGCCACTCCAGCTGAAGCTGTGCAGAACAGAGTATAGATCTCTTGTCATCTGCAGGAGAGAATGTTCTGCATGCTGTTGGTTAAAATTGTGAGGAAATAACTAAATAATGACACTTTTTGTGTGTAGGCTCTATAATGTATCTAAGTTTGTCTTTTACATATCTCCTTTTTCAACAGAAAAAGATGAAAATTAATTCAGACCCTGATTAGGTATGAGTCTGGGGGTAAAAATGTGCAAGACGGCATAAAATAAAGATATGGATAAGGACAATGCACTGTCATGCAGTTTCACAGCAAATTAATCAAAAAGTAAAAAGAGACCAAATTTATTTGATTTCTTCCACAATTACATTTTTTTGCAGTCAATTGTATATAAGTAATACTGTAATTTGGGAGCAAAGTCTTGGTGAAAAGAAAGTTTGAGCTCGAGTAAGGTGCTTGTGCTCCTTCCTGCTGATGCACAAGAAAGAATTCATACACCATCATTCTGATTACCAAAACCCCCTTTCTCTTGCAACAGGAAGCTTGGAGAGCTGCATTGTCAGCAGGAAGTGACTCATCCCAGATGTACCACTGAGTATTTTATTACTTAAAAAAATTTATTCTGGCAAAAAATTAAAATCTTATATGACTGGAATTGTCTAGATACTCACTTATTACTGACAGTAATCAAAATTGTTCTGTAACTAAATACTCTGCTATGAGGAAACACGCCTGAGTGCACAGGCGCTTAATTTTACATCTTCCTTTCTTTGTGTCACTCTTCTGGAGTTATGTGCTTTTTCATGCCCTGTGAAATCTTATTTAGAGATATTCAAGGTATATTCAGGTTTTAAAGTTTTAAAACTTTAAAGCAAAAGAAATGTTAATGATCTCACACACACTTAACCTACATTTACAATTTAGGAGACAAACTTCAGTGTTATTTTTCCTACAGTTTAAAAATATTCAGGATTTAGTGGGGAAACTTGACAAGTGAAGCAATGGCTTCAAGAGCTGCATATAAATCTTAAGCACAGGGAATTACAAGCTGATTCAGTCTCTCATGTCATTGTATTCTACAAATGACATAGCATAACACATAGAAGAAAATTTTTAACATTCTCATTGTTATTATTCTCTCTCAAGGTGTTTTTCTGCTCCACTGATTTTCTGTTGCTTTAACAACGTATTGGTGCACTCGGGAGGACTTACCAATTAAGGTAAAGATTTGTTTTCTAGCTTGATAAATTTCAAAAGGTTCAGCACTTCAGACCCTCTTACAGACTACATTTCTGAACTTCCACAGTCTTCTCTTCTGATATGTCAGTGCTCCCATGCTTCTTACAAGCACAAACACTGAAGGCTTGATCTGAAATCCTCAGAGCTATCTGAAGAAGCAGAAGAAAGCACCCTCCTTCTGCTTGTGTATGTAGAAGGATGTACAGAGCTTCACCATACAGACACTCAATGGAATATATGTTTCTTATGCCTTCCTTAAGAGAGTTTACACTTTTCCAAGCCAGGACACACTTTATGCTGAATACTAATTTTATCATCTTTTTTTTTTTATATAAATAGAAACAAAGGATCTGCATTGTTCAGTCTTCAGCTTTTCATTATCCATTACAAATTGAGGGGTTAAAAAAACAAAAAAAAAAAAAAACATTAATGTTGTTTTGTTATTTATAAGAAAAATGCAATATGCATGTGTTCATAAAATAAGGTATT
>JANIJG010004793.1:36552-47586 GCA_024611175.1 Megaceryle torquata | reverse complement strand
TCATTATCCATTACAAATTGAGGGGTTAAAAAAAAAAAAAAAAAAAAAAAAGACTTAATGTTGCTTAGTTATTCATAAGAAAAATGCAATATGCATGTGTTCATAAACACAGGTATGCTTGGGAAAGGCTGCCTGCCTTATCTGTCTGCCTCTTGATTTGGGTTTGAGTCTTTCCTGTGTTAAAGATGATAGTCTTTGTGATATTTGTATGTGTGAAGACTATTTAACAAGAAAAGCACATCACTTCCAAACTTGATCCAATCTCTCCTAATTAATCACTTGGTCCTCAGCCTCCCATTCTCACTGGTATTTTCATAATACTGCTACAATGGCCAAGGACTAAGCTTGCAGAAAAAAATTTAGTTAACATCTTTCTGCTATCTTAGCTCCTAGAATTTGCCTACTCAACAAATAGCACAAAGGAGTTACAAACATGGGACAGGGCTGTAGATGGAAGAAGTTCCCATTTCCTATGTTGATGGTAATTAGACCAGAGGTCATTCTAGCTCTAAACATGTACTGTAAAGTCACTATTTATATGGCCATATTATTTTTGATTTCCGTGTTTCCTTTAGTTTGCAAGTCATTCTGAGACACGACTGTACTGACATTAAAGCCTTCCATTTAATTGATGACCAGCTACTTCGCTGGTCCTGCCAGGAGAAAAGGTTGTTTTAAAAGTGGTAGGTATTAACGTTTTCCAAAGTAGCATGTACTTTAAGACAAAAGTGGGGGGAAAGAGTACACCTCATCTTTCTTTAAGTTTTAAGGCAAGGCAAAATGGTGCTGATTAAACTGACTGAACTGTGCTTAGGCTCATTGACAGAGAATAATTAGGTTTTTGAACTCACAATTTCTTTGAATCAAAACCATCAATAATCCTGTACATAAAACTAAAACACAAAGCATTGGTGAATATTTTGAAAAACATTTTTTTCTTAAACAGAAACTACTAACACAAAATTCTGTCATTCAATATGTGCCTTTTCTTTCTGTATGGCTCCTTTCTTTTCCTATCCATTCTGAGATTTTATAACAAAAAGCACCTCAGAATGCAAAAGTAGAGATTGTATTGTGACATCCTTTTGTTAGAGTGCATTTGTTTCTCTTCCAAGTATTTACTTCCTCAGAGAATGTAATACTGATAGATTTGTCTAAGTAAACACAAAAGCAAGATTCTTAGTTGATTAAAATCAGCAGTACTTCAGTGAAGATATTTCTTGATTGTGCTCTGTCTCCCCTCAGAGATTTGAACAGTTTTCTAGGATCTATACTTCAATCTAGGATCTTATCTGCCATCCATAGGGAAGCCTGCTATTTGATGTTTAGAACCTGCTATGTCTAACTTGTTGTCCAACAAGCCTTTTTCTCTATGGAGACAGATTACATCCTAAAATTTTCACTCTGCATGCAATAAGACTGCAGGGATTTATGTACTGCAAACCAAATTGCCAAAGGAGAAGAAACAATGTTAAAATTGATCTATAGCTATAACTTGAAAAATAATTATTAACTTTAAGAAAATATTGTGCCTTCTCCCCTCCTCAAATATTCATTGTTCTTCTCTCCATTGAAAATTCTATGCTTCTGAACTCAGTTCTGTCATAATAGTCTGTAATTACAATGTGCTCATTATATATGTATATTAATTATGCTGCATAAATAATTTCCTCATAATACCGTTGGCTGTTTTTCAGTAGCACCCAGAGGTGTGCCCAGCTGTATCTCCATTGTACTGGAACAAACATCAGTCCTTGCCTGCAAGACATTGTGGTTGAAAGGGCCAAAACTAACAAGTACTGAGGAAGAAAAATAAATGCGGTAGGAATGATAAGGGGTTAATTTAACCCTGTGTGTAAAAGGGGCAATTCTAATAACAGCCATAATGTCAAAGGCAAATAATGTTATAAATGTAGTTGATAACTACTCTTCTGCATCAGCTGCTAGACCAAAATGAGCCTTTCATCAACACCACTACTTCAGGATAAAAATAAGAATATAAGAAATAAACAAGTTGTCAGAAAAATGCTGCAGAAAAATTGATCAGTAGGCTAGCTTGGTTTTCTTAGCAGATACTGCAAAATGACAATAGCAATGGAAAATTCTCTAAATATAACAGAGATGTCAGAAATAACTGCATTTTCAGATATTTTAGTTTTTATTCATTATGGATAAGGCAATTATTTTCTGACTGTTGGTTTCCCTTAACACACTTTCATATTTCAGACTTCTTTTGAGTAGCTCAGACATACAGATTTTTAAATGTGTGCTTAAACAAAACAAAACAAAACAAAACAAAACAAAAAAACCCCAACAACAACAACAAAAAACCAAACTACCCACCCAAAACACTTAGAAAACTATTTGCATATTATGCAATCCAAGGCTATTTTTCAACATCTCAGAAGATTCTTTGTATTTCTTTACATTTTCTATATATTCAATAATTAACAACATATTTATGAAAGCATATAGAAAATATGAAGAATATTAACTTTTTCTTTGGAGTGTCTTCTCCAAACTTGTATTTTACATTAATTGCTAGTCACACATCTTCCATCATTCCTTTACCCAATCCTTGCACAATAGTAATGAAAAAAATTAATAGTTTATTAAATATGCCACTGGAAAGGATCTGTGAACAAAACCCATTATGTTGCTTGAAGTGTAACTTGTTTATTTTACTCCTGTTAATCAGTCCTACTTTTTTGCCCAATTACCTCTCCTTCTCTGGGTTTTCTAACCTGTACTGAAGAAGTAACTCCTTTCCAAAGTATTACCATTACCATATTAAACCAATTAAATTTTTGTCAGTAGCTCCTCTATTGAAATACTCACTCATCATCTCATTGCTCTGGTAAATAGGATCTTCTAATTTCCAGCCTAAATATATTAGTCTTACATGTATCTACTATCAATGCTATTGATCTCATTTTGTTTCCTTATCTCCTTGTCTACACTTGGGGATGATATTTGAATGGCTTCTCAGGCTTCTTTTCTACCTCCTCTCTTCAGACAGGCAATCCAATTTGTTGATGACTCTGGCATCTCCTCTTCAGTTTGTCTCAGGCATTAGTCCAGCTTTGCTGAATGTGAATGAGTACAAAATTAATTTTTATTAGGTTTACATTAGGATGGCTTGTATGTACTAGTCTTGCTGAAGATCATTATTCTTTGTCTGTTTTTTCTGAGAGATGGCTTGAACCTGTGGAATACTAGATAAATTGTATGACATATTAATAATCAAAAAATATTCTGGTGCCCTAAATTCACCTCTGGGATGGATCTTCCATTTCATGACAGACATAGTTCATGATCTTGAGTAAATTACTGAAAACAAGGCTGAGAAACTGAAGTACAACTAAAAACTACTCATCCATTTGTGGCTGAACAGATTATAGAAAGGTAGCAGTCAATACCTCAACACACGATTATAACAAGGCTTCACAACAGTTATAAGACAACTCAGATAAATAAAGACCGTCCTCACAAGCTAGCTCCCATGTTTAGAACTAGTAATCTATTAGAGCTTAGAAAAGACTGTAAAAAATGCCTTTATTCTTTTCTGCATTGAACTTCAGATGAAAACACTATGGAATAAGAAAATATATTCTCTTATTATTTGACAAGGGATGAAAAAAAAGAATTGATGGTTCAGATTTTGATCAAATAACTTAATATTTTTCTGGTCCCATTTTATTTGCTAGTACAATGGTGCTGAGTAATTAATTCCCACTGTTTTTCAAAAATCTAGTGGTTTTTTTAAGCCATGATGAAAATTCCAAAATTTAAATTGGTTAATGGTAAATTTGAAAACATACCTGGGATTATTCTGTCCAAGGCAAGATGGAGAATGCTGTGATCCTGGATCAGATTACCTATAGTTTCAGAATAAAATTATTATATTGCATAAATTTACAAGAGGACAACAATTAATTGCTGGTTTACAAAATTGATTAAATATTCTATGAATTTTCTCATGTGTTTAGGATTCTTCTCTATAGTGATAGAATGTATGTTCCAGATCATGCAGACAAACCAGGACACATAGCAAGTACCCTGCGACTTTCCCAAACACACTGAGCAGTGAAAGTGTAACATAATCTGTAAAAATCAACACAAGACCCACTTTGTCTTTCTTCTCCCACAAAGCTATGTTTATTGCTTTATACAACAAAGATCAGAAAATTGTATTATTTTCCTGAAATATTTGTTTGAAGTAACAAATGCTCTTGATTTATGCCAGTGAATGAGAAGAATATGGCCTTTATTCAGGTTTTTTTCAACTGTGATGTTTTTTCAAGTACTATGTAAGAAAATAACTTGACTCTAAACCTGAACTTTTCTGATAATACAATGCTTTATTCCATTACCAGCTGTTGTATATAGTAAAAGTGTTACGACATTGGATCAACTAGCATGTGTTTGCAAGTTAAGATCTTTTCAATTACTAGCAAAACTGACTTTATCAACAATTTTATAATTCTCTGCTTAGGAAAACAGATCACCTGAAGTGGCAAATAAGTCTGACATTTAAATAGTCTGAATTCATTGACAGTTTAATATGCAGAAGTATAGTAATCTCTTCTGGAAGTGAAGGGTTAAATGCAACATAAGGCCTACATAATTTTATGTGAAAATATGATCTGGTTTGTGAACATTCATGATCAAATGCTTTATAGTTTTATCTCCATCTTTGTGGTTCAATGTTACCATATTGTGCTGTTTGCCTCTAATGAAGGAATTTTAAAAATAGTTACAACAGAAATTATCTGAAGAGTCCTTTGTTCTTTCGAAAAATTAGCAAAAGTATATATGGAGGAAACGGCTGTAGCTCAGGCATCATAGATTCCTGTATGTGCTAAACAGATTTATCTCAACATAATCTTTTTTCTGGAAAGAGAAGTACAGAGTACAGAGAGCTATATCTGGGAAAATCACTCCTATTTACAGTATACATAATTCTAGTTATGAAAATGTTCAGATAGAGTCTTACTTATCAAAATAGCCACAGGTAGTCACATAAGTTGGAGTGTAATTGATGATCTCCTGTGTTTGGGAACTTCAATTTCCAAACCAGACTTCTGTCCCCCAAAGCACCCGAAGAGTCAAGTAAACTGGAATAAACTTATTGTCCTTAATATTACATCTTATAATTTCCTTCTGCTCTCTATATTTTTTACTGACATAATCTTTCTCTTGATGTTTTGTATTTGGTGTAATAGTTTTCTAAGACCAAAGATGTCTCTCTGTGTTGTGTCCGGAGGCTAAGTAGTATAATGCAGTTTTGGACCATGATAACTCC
This sequence comes from Megaceryle torquata, assembly GCA_024611175.1. Classification (NCBI taxonomy): domain Eukaryota; kingdom Metazoa; phylum Chordata; class Aves; order Coraciiformes; family Cerylidae; genus Megaceryle; species Megaceryle torquata. Next base: position 42,281 of record JANIJG010004793.1, on the reverse strand, counting down.
ACATCATAAACTAAACAAAGATAAAACCCCAAAACATTCCTAGTAGCAAAACAAAACAAAACAAAACAAACAAAAAATGCCAAAAACCCAAACAAACAAAAAACCAACCAAACAACAAAAAAACCCCCAAACCACAAACAAACCAAAAAACAAAATAAAATTAAAAAATCAACATTCAAAGTAGTCTTTATCGTCCCTAAAGTTTCAAAGTTTTCATTATGTCTTCCTAGGTGGTAGAAATCAATTCACTTTTCAGTAATACAAAATGCTCCATATTTCCTACTCAGCCCTGTTTCAAATCGCTTCTATAATGCAAGATTATTATTATAATTCTCTCAAGTCAAGACAGTGTTGTGTAGGTGAGAATGAAATAAATGAACCATCCAAAAAGTCATTTGGATATTATCATGGTGCAGATATGGGGAAAGGCATTAGTAGGGAGGTGCTTGATAGTTTAAAAGCATCTGCAATGGAGTTAGGAGTTTCTATTAAAGAATCCTAAAGGAACAAGAGATGCAACAGCATGTTTAGAGAATTATAAAATAATAGACAATTAAATAGAGGAAATAAGATGGTTACAAGAGCTAAGAATAAAATCTTCATTCAATCACTGATGCTTTACTGTTAAAGGAAGATTTAAAGTGCTACTTGTGTATAATTTTAACTCACTTGTTATAAAAATGTTATGAAAATCCATTCTTTCCTCAGTGCCCACCCAGCCTGCAGGCAGATCTGAACCCACTGCTTCCATTAACAGGTAAAACACAAATTTGTCCTGTAAAATAATTGTCAACATCAGTGTGCAAGAGGTAGGAGTACTCTACATTACAAAAGGTAAGAGCAGAAATGTGGATTGCTTTAATGGGTTCTTTGCCACCCCCAGAAGAAAGGTTTTATACTCTTAAGACTGTATGGTTGTTTAGGGAAATAGTAGTTGAAAACACCTCAGAAGTAAATTAATTCTATCAATAAGTGTGAAAAATATTTAACTCCATTATTAACAGTGCATAAATGTTCCTTTAACAAGTGACTGGTAACATAAATGGTGCAATAATGACCCTTGCTTTTAGTTGTCTTATTTTTCTTACGGGTTTTGTCCTAAATCAGTCTCTAGGCAACTTTTTTCATAACACAGAAAAAGTAGCATTATTTGCATTTTACTCTTATGTAAATTCAATTGTAATCAAAGGAGGTAAAAAGACAGGCCTTATTTTGATATATTATTTTTGTATTTAATTTTATAACATAAATGCTAATATATAACTGAAATATCTCTATAAACACTTTTAACTTAGCCTGAAGGTAAGACAACTTTTAAGACTTTTAAGTTGTCTTCTTCCATACTGATGTATCTTAACAATATTTTACTTGCCAACACTGTTGAGTAGCTACTATGCCATAAAAACCAGTACTGCCTATAACCTTTGAAAGTAAGACCACTTTTTATATAGGAACTTCAGTAAAACCTATGGATTTTTGTCATTAGGCAATTCAATATGAACATTTGGGCACATACAAAGATATTTTTCATATAAATAATTACAATTTATAAAGATTTACAGAAATAAGTAAATTTATTCACAAAGTCAAACTTTCAAGCATTGAGCAACTAACTGCATATATTCACAAAATAAGCATGTTATAAGTCATGAGGTCACCTTTGGCTACACAAGGAACAATACATTTTAATGTCTAATCACACTGTGCTAATACAGTTCTGAATACTCACTTTTGGAAGAAGTGGAATCTTTCAAGCAGGTACCGTAGAGTTCTGCTTTGTTAAGTGACTGACAGACTTTTGTGCAAATGAAGGACTGAAGTTCTCACCATAATTTTCAGGGGTAACAGGGTCCTATTTCACAACTTGAAAGCTTCATTTTTGTTTTCAACATAAACTGAATACAAGAAGTTATGCTAGAAATTAAGGTTCCTCTTATGTATCTCTCATTGCTTAGATGGAAATAATAATGTAACGATTTAGACTGTTGCCAAGTGCCTGTGGTTTCAGAGTTGCTCCACCTAGCTGTGATGAAAGCATAAACACAGAACTTTATGGGCACCAGTAGCAAGATTATAGTTGAGACAAAGAAGAGAAACACCCATGTTCAGAGAAGAGCAGTAACTGAGAATTACTTTTGTTATATCTCTTCTCTGTTGGAACTTGAACAAATCATGAATATCAGATGCTTTCCTTTGGTAAAGAAATAGATATACATTTGCTACCACCCTAATTTAAAACTCATGGGGTTATTTAGGGGAAGTACATGTAAAGCTTAGCTTAAATTTATTCTAAGTTTCCTCTTTAATCAATTTTAAGAAATGAAGAGAAGCCTAATTTAATTTTCTTTCTGACTAACTTTTAGATATAATAAAGATTTGATGATGCATTTAATATAGCTGTTAATAGAGAAAGACAGGTGTCTTCACAGGTTTACAGGACACATAAAAAGACTATCTAAAATAGGTGAGCTGGATTATGCACAGGCTATCATGAATGAGTGAACTGCTGTCCCAGCACACAATAAGCCCATGGAAGGTGCCTGTCCTGCCGGAGGCATTGGAAATAGGGTATTTTGGATGTCCAATTCTTAAATGACCAAACTGAGATGCTTTCAAGCCCATCTAGCTATTCCAGTTGCCTTCTGTAAGAAGATGTCTCTTTCTAAAGAGCATAATGGGACTCCAGCCACTAGGCTGAATTTATAAATACCTGTTTGAGAATTTTCCTACTAGCATTGGTTGCTTTAGAATAGACCACAGTGTAGTGTAAGGCTATAACTCTAAGGGCTCCATTATTCTCTCTTTCTGTCCTTGCCCTTTCTCTCTTTTTACACACTAAAAAGCTATTATTAAAAAAGTTACAGTTTTCAACAATTGTCTGGAGCCCTGTGCAAAGAGTTAGTAAGGGTCAGTAACAGTAAAAACCTTAACAAGAAAACCATGAAATTGTAATAAGAGTTCATTTCAGGAAAGTTCAACTATTTCACAAGTGGACCTCATCATACTGATAGAGTGCATTAGACATAAAGCTCACTTTAAAATAGTGCAAAGATAAATACCTGTAAAACGCTTAGAGTACATAGAGGAAAACATAATTATTTACTTTTATATTTACCTGATGTTTATTAGTGATGTTAAGTGAATTTCTTATTAATATTATGCATGCTTATGGTTAATAGAAGTTGCACAATTATAAATCAAAATTAAATCTTTTGGAGATGTAAAAAAAATCCACAAATAAAGGCTGGAGGGACACTGCCTTCTAGTGATGTGATAAAAAGTTAAGCAGATCATACATCCAAGAAATAAACACAATTCTTATAAACTAATGCATTGAAATTCAACAGACCCTTAAATTGGGAGGTTGATTTTCTGATAAATTTAAAAAAATAATACTATCAATTATATATTGTGCTTCAGTTTGAGATAGGTCTGCTGATATGTATCTCTAAGTGAATAATTCTCTTAGAAAAAAATGTATTACTGAACATAACTATACTTATGTTTTCTACAATAAAATGAGGCAAATGTAAAAAAGAATCACGCTAAACTAATATCAATTAAATGTAATTGCTTCACTACTGTCTCTGAACTCCAATATCTGCCTTGCTGTGCTTTGTAGTTATTACATTATTTGACAGAAACAATGATGAAATGTTCATCATGATATATCCAATGATCTTTCTCTACTTCAGAGTAATTTTTTTCTGCTACACTGTAAAAAGAAAGCATTGATAAACTGTTAGCCACAGCTCTGTTTTTCTTTTCATAAAAATAAACTTTCAGGAATCTCAGGTAATGATATGTGGTGTTGGCAGGTATTGCCTGTTTAAAATCAAGCCCTGTACCTCAACAGACCTAGTACATTGCTAAGTTCTGTGTCTGAATAATAATGATTTTTTGTGTGTGTTTTAATTGCTTCACTAGTGGTGAAAACATATCCAGTGTATGTATCCATTCTGTTCATCATTAGTGAAGCAATTAAAACTCAAAAAATATCATTATACTTCCGAGATTATTCTTTAATGAATTCAGATACAGAACTCATTAGAAACATTGTACTAGATCAACTGAGAATTAATTCTATGAAAGTAATTTCATTAGTGAAAGGGTTAAATACAATTCACCTGAGAAAGGGAAGGAATTATGGTCAAAAGCAACACAGAAAAAGGAAGCACATCTAGAGCAAAAAGAATTATGTTGCAACAACAATATGGTTTTTAGATATTATTCTATGCACCATAGAAAAAGAGGAACAAAAATAAAATAAGTCATAAGGAGCAAGGAAATAAATATTGATATTACAGCAGCAATTGACTTGACATCGTAATCTCTTGTCAAGCTGCACAGCGTCTCTTACTCTTTCATTGACATACAGCAGCTCCAAATGTCATCCTAATTATACTAGCAGAGCAAAGTGTCCTTAGGGAAATATGAAGTGGAAACAAACAAATACAGTCTTTCCATGCTGTGGGAATGGCAGTTACCCTTCCATTTTAGTGCTGAGGAATACCATGTTCCATTTGGATGTAAACCATTAGCCATAGTTTATTTATTTGTCTGCTTTTATCTTTATTATACACTCTATATGTTTATATCTGATGAAAGCTTTTCTCTGCAAAAAGCTGTGTTATTTTTTTCAAATCTATGTTCTAAGCTAAATATATGTCCTACTAAGGGCCAAAAGACTTAATGAAAACAAAACTACCCTTCAGTATAAATCTTAGATTTATTTTTTTCTCTTATCCATTTTCTCTAGATATATAGATCACTGTTGTCATAAGACCAATATTTTTTCTTTTTTTCTCACAGGATGCTTGTGAAATAGGAAGATATAATCATTCCCTTTAAACAGATGAGGAATAGAGGCACAGAAATAAAAAGGTCCAGATCTTCAGAAAACATAGATACTGTGATTCTTAGCAACAAGAGAAAAATGCAACCCAGTGCCTCTTTGTATGAGGATAGACATATACAGAGATAAATTTCCTTGCAGAGGTCTATATGGACAAATTTCCAGACAGGGGCAATGATCAAACCAAGCTACATTTCACCTTTAAAGAAAATGCAGTAGTCAGATAAATAGAAACACAGTAGTAGTAATAGTAGTAGTAGCAGCAGCACTACTACTATTACTACTACTGGTAACAGCAGTAATAATAGTAGACACTTGTCACTTCAGATATCTCCTGAAGTGGCTTTTCCTTGACTGGAAAAAGTTGCAGTGCTATAACAGTCTACAGATCAGAAAGCTGGTGAAGTGAAAGGTTTGGGCTGGAGCCAGGGGATACGTTGTCCTCCTTTTCTCACAGAAGTTGTATAGGATGGCTTGGATTCCTTGTTTAAGGAAGTTTTCAACTAGATAGAAGATAAATATTGGTATGATATTATATTAGAAGAATAAGATTGAAAGTAGCAGGTAACTTCTAATGCTGCCTGGCATTCACTGGTGATAAACTATGGACAGTGGTATATAATGGCCTCATATATTACATTATATTTCATTGCATATATAATGTCACTTATACACATTATAAGATGTATTATGTAATGTATACCAGAACTCTTAAGTCATAACATGACTGTTCAATAAACTTCTTAGCTTCTATATTTTTCTTCATTTATGAATTATTTTTTATTAATATATCTTTAAATCAACAGAAGTAAAATATAGATACATGAAACCTACCACAAAGTGCAAAGTATTTAGACACTAAAGCTAATTAATT
>JANIJG010004793.1:17430-36452 GCA_024611175.1 Megaceryle torquata | reverse complement strand
ACTTAAAATAACCACAACAAAATCAACCACTCTGAACTCTTCTATATTCCCTGGCTACAATTCTTACCATCTTTTAAATTTATTTATTTATTTATTTATTTATTTATTTTGGGGTGTGTGTTTTGTTTTGTCTTGTTTTGTTTTTAATGACAACACTGTAGTGTTAGAAAAGTAGAAGCGCTGACAGTCCAGCTGGCACAGCAGGTGAAGGATGGACACAGAAACTTTTCATGTTTTTTTGATTCTAGCCCTGTCTTGGTAAGCCATCTCTGTCGAATGGTAAGACTGGAAAGTAAGACTGAATCTTTGACCACTTGATTTGCAGAAGTTAAAAAAAAGAAGAGATAATAGAAGAGGCAGTGAGATGGATAGGAAATTGGCTAACAGGTCACACATAGAGCTGTGATCGATTGGTTTTAGTCAGGGTGTCAGGCTGTCATGAGTGAGATCCTCTAGGGGTTGATGCAAGGCCACACCCTGTTCAAAACCTTCATAAATGGATGATGGGATTGAAAGCACTCTCACCAAGTTTGCTGATGATACCAAACTGGGTGGTGAGGTGGGTATATTAAAAGGGAGAAGCGTCTTACAGAGACACCTAGACATGCTGGATGTTGAACGGGACCAGTCCCAGCACTGATCCCTGGGAGACTCCAGTGATTAGGGCTCTCCAGCTGGACTTGGCACCGTTGACCACCACTCTTTGGACTCTATTGTCCAACAGTTCTTAATCCATCTTACTATCTGCTCTTCTATCCCACATTTCCTGAACTTCTTCACAAGGATTTTATGGTAGACCATGTCAAAAGCCTTGCTAAGGTCAAGATAGACTACACCCACTGGTCTCCCTGAATCTATTCATTCAGTCACAACATCATAGAAGGCTATCAGATTAGTCAGTAGTACTCTGTCCAGTTCTGGTTCTCACAGTTCAAAAAAGAAGTGGGTAGATGGGACAGAGTCCAGAGGAGGGCCCCAAAAGATCATCAAAGGGATGAAGAGCTTGCCTGTGAAGATGAACTGAAGGAGAAAAGAAGGCTTGGGGAGAAACCACATCACATTATAGTAGTTACTCTACAAAGAGTATGAAGTGTCTCTCTTCACAAAGGAGCCACAACGAGAAGATAATGGATGACAAGTGCAAGTTGCACTTGCAGAGGTTTCACCTTGACATAAGAAATAAATTCTTTACAGTAAGAACAATCATTCACTGAAACAAGCTCCCCAGAGTTGTGGTGTGGAATTCCCATGACTGGCGGTTTTCAAGATGTGATCAGACAGGGTGCTAAATAATCTCATCTGTTCTCTCTTTCCCACAAAAGGCTGTATCAGGTGATCTTTTGGGGGCCCTCACAACCTGAGATAATTCTATAAGAAGGCAGGAACTGTAACTGGAATGGTCAGATAAGTGATTTGCAGAGATTCTAGATAGTGGAATTGGTGGCAATCAGAGGTGATTGGTGGCAACGAACATGGCTTCACTGAGGGCAAATTGTGTCTGCCAATTTTGGTGGCCTTCTATGATGGGGTTACAGCACTGGTGGGTAAAGGAAAAGCAGCTGATGTTATATACCTGGATTTGTGCAAAGCATTCAACACTGTCCCACACAACATCCTGATCTCTAAATTGGAGAGATGTGGATTTGATGGATGGACCACTCAGTGGATAAGGAATTGTCTGGATGGTCACAAGAGTTGCAATCAACAACACAATGTCCTAGTGGTGGCCAGTAACGAGAGTTGGGGTTGTTCAGCCTGGAGAATAGAAGGGTCTGGGGAGACCTTATTGCAGCCTTTGTCTGAAAAGGGACTTCAAGAACGCTGGGGAGGGACTTTTTACAAGGGCTTGTAGCAATAGGACGAGGGGCAATGGCTTCAAACTGGAAGAGGGTAGATTTAGGTTAGAAATAAGAAGGAAATTCTTCAATCTTAGGGTGGTGAGACACTGGAACAGGTTTCCCAGGGAAGTTGTGGATACTCCAGCACTGGATGTGTTCAAGGCCAGGTTGGATGTGGCCTTGAGCAACCTAGTCTAGTTAGAGGTGTCCCTGCCATGGCAGGGGGGTTGGAACTGGATGATCTTTAAGGTCCCCTCCAACCCAAACTATTATATGATTCTATAATGTTAATGAAGAGGATAGCACTGCTGTGGAGTAGTGGTTTTATGGCCTCCTTGTGTAACAGTGGTGGAATGTGAATAACATTTCAACTGAAAATGAAGTGTGCAAAATTTAAATATCTCCTAAATATTAGGAGCTATCACTCTAAGGATTTGTTTGTTTATCAGCCCTCATTCCTGTTCCTCATTCCAAGTGGAATGTTTAATGGAAATGCTATCTCTACCACGGAAATCCAAAATCTGACAGGTCAGAGTTTGCTGGGGAGTACACAACTGCTCAGCTTCCCTGAGTCAAGACAGCTAGTGGAAGAAAGAAAACCACCAGGATACCATTTCAACAAGGCTGCTAAATACTTCTTATGGCCTTATTGATTCTTTAATGCCTCATTGAAAGGCAAATCTCTTACAGAATGCACAAAAGTAAGATAATCTGTATATTTAATATTAACAAAACTATGCCCCCGTAGAGCTTATGTTTTAAAATAATGATCACATTTCTGAGAAATAAAAGATATAATAAAAGATATTTAAATAAAATAGTTATTTATTTCACAGTTGATTTGAAACACATTGCTGAAACGAATGCTTTGGTCTTCCTGGAAAACAAAACAAAACAAAACAAAAACCAAAACTCAGTGAAATTCTTAACCTTTCTAATAGTGTGCATTTGGATAAAGGAAAGAGGGAGATCATGACTGAAATCTATATTACCACAGTGATTTCATGTTTTCCACTCTCAAGTCTACAACATCACTGGAAACTCTACTATATGTACAGAAAATATCATCCCTGTAAGTGATTACATCAGGAAATGCTGTAATTGACTGACTACACCTCCTGTCATGTGACAGAGGTAATCTTACATTCCTCTTTCCCATCAGATAGCTGAGACCAAAAATAAGGAGCAGTTTTTCTCAGCATGTCTATATGTTACAGTAATCATTGCTCTCTGTAGAGCACCTGAAGTCAGCAAATTGACATTAGCTTTAAAATATTTTCAAGTTACCTCTGAGTCCTGTATGTATGTCTCATTTGAGTGGATCTGTTGGAGTCAACTGGATTACTTAATGACTCAGCTGCAATCAATGGGAACAGAGGTAACACCAACTTAATCAAACTGAGTAAGGTTTATTATTATATGTGAAAATGTGATGCTACCTCTATTGGATAAATGGACGTGAAGTCCTTTTATATATTTTTTAAATGTAAATTTACCTAAAGAGTCATCACCTTGCTTTCACAGTAACCATTACAACTTCATCCACTTTGAACCTGGCACAAAATGAACTCTTTCAGAGTCTAACTCTTTCAGTTGCCAAGATTAGAGATATTATATGCTACTTAATCAAGTATATTATGATACTTTCAGGGATACACACTTTGAGAAAGAATAACTTTTCATAATTCAGAATGGCTTTTATATATTCTGCACAAACCAGAAAATACAAAAGAAACGTTTTCCAAGACAGAATCATGGAAAAATCTATGTTGCTTCAGTCTGAAAGCTTGGAATGGAAAAGAATTTTTTTTTTTTTTTTTTTTAGTTTTCTTGCAAGGGTAATGTGTTTCTGCTTCCTCTGTGTGAAAAGGGTTCCTGTGTATTTCTGAAAAGTCAGAAAAAATCTGAGAAAGTCAGGATGAAATGAGGACATGTATAAAGAGATGAAATAGAAAAAGAGGACCTCGGATGAAAGACAATAGTTGAAGTATCTTGAGAGATACATGTTTTAGCATTTGAAATTGCTTTTAATCTTATCTGTCACTTCTTGCTGAAAAGGGAATTCCTTCAGGTACTGCATTGCTTCATGGACACACAAACACAAAAACGGAGAGAAAGAGATAGAAGAATCAGCACTGACCAATATAGAGAGGGCATGTTTCTGGTTTGAATTATTTTACTATGAATTAAATAGAAAATCAGTTTTCTGATGTCATTATATGATACCTTATGATGAACAGTCATTTTGAAATGATTTTTCAGTATTGTCTTTAACAAATGAGTTCCCTATACAAATTCTGATAAATTATTTTCTTGGTAAAAATCACAAATTGAGAAGCATGAAATAATGCTAGTAGCTAACTATGCTAGATATTCAGTTATCTCTTTCTGGAACCCCAATCAAAGGAAAACTTGCTCATAATATTATCCAAAACATTTCAATAGTGTTTCTCCCAAGAGGCGACAAAGCATTTATTCTTTCATTATAGCCTGAACACTGAGATATTGCAGCTAGTAAGAATATCCTGCTAGTCACAGCAAAGATGCTGGCACTTTTGTCTTATTTTCAATGGAAGATCAGGGCACTTGGCTTAGGAAAGATTTTTTACTTGATTTGACACTTCTCCCACTTCTTCAAACAGCTCCCTAATGCCAAAACCAATTCAGGTAGGGAGAGACAAAATGTCAGGATCTCCAATGCACCCATTAAGCTTCTATCCACTAGTGATTCACATCCTTCTAAGCCCCTCTAAAAAATGATATCTTTTTGAAAGATTCCGTGGAGTCCCCCTCCTTTCCCAGCTACCTGCCATGAATATCATTACAGCATTTCCATGGGGAAAATGTGAATAAATCCCCTTAGGTGGGGTGTAGACATGAAGGTAAGCAAGTATTGCTGTTACACCACCATCACAAGTTTAAAATAAGCAAATAATATTTCTGATTATAACTTGATGTTTATTATCTGAAAATGAATACAAGGAGGTGAAAAGAATAGGAGATTTCACTATGTTAGGAGTGGGCAAGGCACATTTATTAGGCTGGCAAGGGCTGAAGCTCTGCATAAGCTCAGAGGCAAAACTCCATAACCCTGCAAAACTGCCGTTTAAAAATGCAGCGTGCACAAGGAGTTAGATGACAGCTGAGCGTGTGTTTTAACAATAACAGTTTTGGACCTGTATTTTTTAATATCACTTAAATCCTATTTAAAAAAACCTTAATAGCATTCCATCCATAATAGATGACATATAACTAGGACTAATTAGATTAAATTTAGAAAAAGAACTGTCTTTTCCATAATGTATTCCAAATAAATATTCTCTTCTACCAACCTGCCAACAGTTGTGAAGTGCTGGAAATAAGCATTACAGTGAAAACTTTAATTGCTTCTTGTTTTTTTAGGTATTCAGTTACCCTTTCTCAGAAATAAAATGCTAACTATTAGCAAAGCCATAGAAACAAAATACTACAAAGCAAAACAAAACCCAGAATATCCATCAACTCAACAAAGGGAGCAAAGGAGTTCAGAGACAACTGGAAAATGAAAGTGATATGAAAGTAGAAGCATAAAAACATTTTTTAAAACATAAAATCTGTGTCAATTATCACCTGTCTACTAAGACTCCTTACTGGTACATATACTTGTGTTAAAAAAGTTCATAGCAAGTCTTATGTGATAAATCTCATCCTTTAAAAATGTTTCATTAATTTATCTTCATCATATCAACACAGGAACTCTTTTTTTCACTGTGAGGGTGACTGAACGCTGCCACAGGTTGCACAGAGGAATGTCAGCCTTGGGGATATTCAAAAGCCACCTGGACAGATTTAGGTGGCCCCACTTAAGCAAGGGTGTTTGACCAAATGACCTCCAGAGATCCTTTCCAACCTCAACCATTCTGTGATTCTATAATTTTGAATAGAAGTCTTAAAGTTATAAGAAGCTATAAAAAAGCCACTGTAATCTGTCTTTCTATTAGCTTTTTTTGTATATATTTTTAGTGCATTTTTAAAGGAAGAGTGAAGAAAAAGAGAGAAAGTAGATGTTTTCCTTGCAATTATTTCCTCTCAAACAATAACACCTAGCCCCCAGAATGCTATAAAGGTGTTAAATTCTACCTCTGCAAATATGTAGAGGAATTTCAGCTGTTGCGTGCACAGACTTAAAGCCTATTTTGGGCAAACAAATCCAACAACTTGCTGTTAGCAAAATGAGGAGGTCATACCCTCTTGTTCCATCTAGTTCTCTCCTCCGCTCCTAGATGCACCCATTCATTTTTCTACACTCCTCAAGTGAGCCAGTTAAACTTACACCATCAGAGGAAAATAAACCAGGAAAAATGTGAGCAGCTTTTTTTTTTTGGTTAGAATGGGACTGAAATCTTCAGCAATTCAGGGAATTGCTAGGATTTCAAATTTGAGGTGTTGAAAGGAGGCAAAGTGCTGAAAGAGTGAGCTGTTAGCTTGGTTTTAAGACTTCAGCATAGCAAGGCCTGTATTATTTCACCTAATTTTAAGGCTTAATTAATTATGTATATTAGATCAAATTAATTACATTAATGAAAGGTACACTGTGTCTTAAATCCTGCTTCACTTTCAGACCTAAATGTCCAATTTTAATATACTCCTTTTGGGATATCTGTCCCAATGTGCTGTCAGAAAAACATTCCTACTAGTTTGTAGAGTGGTCTCATTCTATTTAACTGAAGTTCTGTTACATTATGTAGCATACTGGTTAGTCCTTTTGGTTTCGGTTAAATAATGGCACCTATACCCAGTTATTAGTATACATTTTATGTGGATTTTAGTATTTATTCAATGTCCATCATAGAATCATAGAATGTTAGAGGTTGGAAGGGACCTCCAGACATCATCGAGTCCAACCCCCCCTGCCAAAGCAGGATCACCTAGGGAAGGCCACACAGCAACAAATCCAGGTGGGTTTTGAAAATCTCCAGAGAAGGAGACTCCACAACCTCTCTGGGCAGCCTGTTCCAGTGCTTTGTCACTCTCACAGTGAAGGAAGTTTTTCCTCATGTTGAGGTGGAACTTCCCTTGTTTCACCTTGCTACCATTATCTCTTGTCCTATCACAGGGCACAACTGAAAAGGCCCCTTCTACTTGACACCAACCCTTCAGGTATTCCTAAACATTAATAAGATCCCCTCTCATTCTTCACTTTTCCAGGCTAAACAACCCCAGGGCTCTCAGCTATTTTTACAGTTTCCAGTAGTTGACAACAGGTAAGTAGAGACTCAAAGGATCCAAACTGTGGCTTAGTAAGTATAGGCATTTTATATATGAGCGTTGTTTATATTCTGGAAATGTTTGATAAAATTTAAAATGCAGAGAGATCTAAGAGGGAATACGAAGAGAAAACAGACTGATTTTGGGTAGGAATGTTCTTTGTGAGACCCTAGTAGTAATCACAAAGTGACATCTGGGAAGATGGAGAAAGAAAAAAAAATCTGAGAGATTTCTTCTCTTTATACATAGTGTTCCCTTTGAAGTTTTGAAAGAATTAAAGAAAAAAAAAATATATTGTGAGCATCATTGGAGTAAGGTAAAGCTCATTATCTAACATACCTCAGGAAAGTCAGAGTGACTCTAAAGCAAGAAGTGAACAGTTGGCCACATTTTTTTTGATACTTGTAAGCAATTGTATTCTTGAACTGAAGCCTTATTTTAAAAAGAGAGAGCTAAATACGGCATTCTGTAGGCCAAAAGACAATTGAAAAAAACCAGACAAGTTTGCAGGGTTTCAAAACCTTCTTCAAGCTTTTGTATTCTCAGTTTCTTCTTGCACAAACCCTACACATATTCACATGATGACTAGCTTTAAATGCATGAATATTAGTGGAAAATATCACTCTTCCCATTCATAAGCATTTGCCTGACTAGCAGTTAAATCCAGTATAACAAAGGTCAGATTTTTTTTTCAGATTCTGTCAACTGCAATTTAAGTGAAGGTGGTTAACAGTTTTATTTCCTGAGGTAGCCAAAAATGTGTCTATCATCTAGAATGTCTTTAACCTTGAAGTATTACAAGTGAATCCCTGCACTCTTGATAGCCTAATTAGCAACCTGTTAAAAATCCCTAAATTGACCCTTAAGGCAACAGATTAACATAATGATGGCTGTCTTAGAGCCTTTTTGGGTAAACTTTATGAAATCTTTATCAGCTTTGTTTCCGTTATCAAACACATACTTTGGCATTGTGATTTTAGATATCACTCAAATGATCTGAAAATTGTATTTGGAAATTAATTAAAGAGTTACCAGTCATTAAATTAGATGAAAGGGCAGGAAGCATTACCTTAATTTTTTTTATTAGTGAAATCCTAGACAGTGTTGGAAGTACAGACAGGTAGCAGGCAAAATACTTTGCAGAATCCAAATATAGACAGATTACAATCAGGTAAATGGGAACTGGGAGGCATGCTTAGAAGGTCAGCTATTTGTTTACAATTTATAAATAATGAATAAGGGACATGCTATGTACTACATACAGTGGATAAGGTGATCTTCATGGATTACTGTCTAATATGTGACATTTACAACACAGCTGTAATATCTACTGCATAAACTGTACATACTGTGAACAGTTGGGAAAGAAACATGTAAATATAAGATGCACAGAAGAGAAGACAGGAAAAAAAAATGCATAGGAAGGAAATTTCAAACAGAACAAGAATAAGGACGTCTTATCAACTGCTATTGAATATAACTTGTAAAACTCCAGAACTGCAGAGTTGTATCTTGCTTTATTTCTAACTCTCTGTACTCACTATGATTTTGTCCTTACAAATCAAGTGCGGAGTTAAGTGGAGAGGATCAAAAAATACTAAGTGTATTTACATACAGTACAACGCAGGAAAAACTCCACTTCAGTCAGCAAAATTACTCTGATATTGGTGAAGTAGTATGGATATAGAATTATACCCCATAAACTTGGCAGAAAAAAATAAATTTAGCTTTTGAGATTAGGCTGTGATACCTCACATGTGATACCATGTGTGAGAAGTGATGCACGTGCATTTGAGGAGAGTGTGTCAGATAGAGAGAAATGTCAGATGCGGAAGAGGCAAGTCATGTTGAGAAAACTGAAGAACACAGGGCAGCCAATAATATATATAAAACAGGGAGAAAACACTGAAAGTGAGTGGGAGAGAAAAAAGCAACATAGCTGTAGTACAGGTGAATGTTGTCCTGGCTTAGAGGCAGAGGGATCATGCTGTGTCTGATGCTATTCCTCTCCCCCTTTCTATTCAGAAATAATGAAGAATAATTTAGAACATAGGCAACTAGAACTGTTCCAGCAGCAAGCTGTATAAGCACAAATTGTATAGTTCCACCAAACTTAATTTACCTATGTGAGGCTTTAAACTGTGCCAATGAATAGAAACATGTGAAGACTTTAATGACTGGAGGGGGTGAGTCTGTTTTCCTTTATAAAAGGAAAATATTAGACATCTTACTGAGCTTGAACTCTGAAAACATATCTGAATCAAAGAAATCTGACAATTTTTTGTACAACGCTCTTCAAAATTAGACTTCAAGAACACAGAAAATGATGCATCTACATTGTAAGGCTTCTGGTTTAGTGACTAGTTACTAAAAATCTTTAAAAAACTTGAAAGCAGCATCTCTCAATTCCCCTCCTCCCAGTTTCAGCCTAAAAAATTGTGTGTGAATTTAAAAATCTTAAAATAACAAGAGCAACAATAGCATTAATTACATAGGTGATCTTTTTTATATTATTTATATGGTATTTTCCAATTACATTCGGTTTTTAATTTCCTTTTTTTTTTTTTTTTTTTTTTTCTCCTGTATGCTAAAGAGTCTATCATTTCAGAAGTCATGTATTATCAATGGAATTGGCTTCCTTATTTCAGTAACAAGGACAATCCTAGACACATTTAGTACGGTTTAATTGAACAAACACATCTAATTTCTGCATGGCCTAATACTTGCTTTTCTTCCCATTCTCTTTGGAACTGCATGACCAGCCTCACCATAGTTCTTTCTTCTTCCCTTCCTACAACAAATACTTGACACAGAAGTCCTCCTCCCCCAGGATGGTGGCAAAAAACCATTTCTTCCTCCAAAGTGTTTTTGACCTTTAGGCTGTCCCAGACAAGCTTCTGAATTTCCCAAGTCTTCTTGCATCAATTGCTATTCAAATGATAGTATAATGGGAAAGAAAAGAGGTTTCATTTTCCTTTAATAGAGCTTTCCAATACAAGGCCTCTTGAATAAGAGAAGAAATGCACAAGGTTGTGATTTCAAGGTGAAAACAGCTCAGACATTAAACTGCATAAGCCAAACCCATCCATATAATAATTCCAATTAAGGCAGAGATCAGTTCTGCTTAATAAGTGGAATTTCTAGGTCATACAAAATGGGATAATATTTAGTAATGCATTTCAGATGAATACTCTACAGATTTTTAAAAGGTGAATGTTCACAGATATAGTCTTTTTGTCACAATTTTCGCTACTTACATTTAGTGCAAACTGTTCACTCGTGCTAGAAGGTAGTTAAAAAGATATCTTAGAAATAGGATATCCATTTTTTCACACTCTCTTCACAGATCTTGCACACAGAAAAAGAAGCAAACAATGAGCTGGTTACTAAATAAACAATTCACAAATAAATGTATCTGCTTCCAGTCCTTTTGCTTATAACACTTGCTTCCAGCATGTTTGCTTTCAGCATTGCAGTGAAAAATATTCAGGATGTTGTTTGGAACAGATTATGTGTAGTTTCATGTGATTCAGCCTGGCCTGTTTTTGTGTGCTGCATATACTGAGTCTTTATAATTCATGTACAACACAATCTGTCATTACTCTTACATCACAAGATAAGAAGTAGATGCATTAGTAATGCTGGATGAGTAAAATGTCTTAGAAGGAAGCTGTAATAGATGTGATAACATTCATGCAAAACCATTTGCAAGGCAAAATTTTATAAGATACATCAGTGATGAAATGGTAATTTTAGAATGGAGTGATTAATGATGTATTATTCCATAAGATCATGGCACTATCATAATGCTGTCACACAAGAACTCAAATAAAATATTTGAGGTAGGAAAGTAAAAGAACCTAATAGAATCATTAGGTTGGCAATGTGGACATTCAGTATAAATAAATAATTATCTGTAAGAATGTTAAATAGATTATTAGTAGATAATATCTACACTGGAGACATCTTTGTAAATCTAGATGTTTATCCTGCTGGAGAACTAGATTTTTTCCTACTTTTTAGAGACTCACTGACTGGACTTCAACCACTCTAGAGTATATGTGGTGGTGTGCTCCAACCCTACTTTTCTTCTTGAAGCAGTAGCCAGCAGTGATGGCTGTGATGACTGCATCTGGTTTAAACTGGATTCTGAAGAGGCAGATAATAATATAGATGAGGGATATAAATCTTACTCAACAGCTAAGGGCTGATTGAGTAATTGCCAAACAAAATATGTCTGGTATGCAAATATGACTATAAGTGAATCATCCTAATCCATAAATAGTGGACAGTCTCAGGGCCTGTTGAGTTCTCTTGCACAGCAGCAGGTTGCATGTCAGGATCTCCCCTTGGTTAGGTATGTCTCCCAGGGCTGCTTCTTGAGGTTGAGAGAATCCTCATCAGATACTCATTAAGTGAATTGGGAATAAGCATGATGAATCTTTGAAATCTTAGCTACGTAGTATAAAGGATAGATTGCACATACATAATCCTTTGGATACAAACTGTTGATCAAGTCTGTGACTAGGATAGGATCTAGCTGCACCTAGCCTACTGTCTTAGAAGGAGTTTAGAGTGCTAGGCGGTCCTTTCTGGACTTCATGACTCAATGGGAGGGTCTCCTGGACAGTTTTGTCTGACTCTGTTCTCTATGCAGAAAACAATCAAGTGTCTTGTCAACAAATCTTGTTAAACCACTGACACATTTGCTATCAATTTTTTTAAATCACTGGTTTATGTCAATAAACATATTGCTACTTCTATCTTATGAGTGAAGTGTGTCACTCTATCTGCAACAGTATGACAAACTGATTTTATTGCATGAGCTATTTCCTCCAGCAGTGGAATGGGGAAGAGGAAGATAAAGTTTTCAAAATGCAAGAGGAAGAACATTTATCTTTATTCAAAATCAGATAAAGCTGTCTGAACACTTGGTTCTGAATAATAGTTACAAATCCATTCCTTCCATCAGTTACTGAACTACTTTCAGGAAAATTCCAAATGTGAATCTCTGCAAATCCTAAATGTATGTCAAATGGATCTATAGACAAATGGGTGGATTTTTAGCAAAATACTAATGTGTTGGTTATCAAAGCAAAAAAAGGTTTGGATCAGATATTTCATAGAATCATGTCATCAAATGCAAAAAACGTGACTCATCTATCATGATGTCAGTTTGTGTTGCTGAGTTAGAATTATAGTCTGCATAAAAGTTAGCCTTGCTGATTCTCCTAGTGGTACTCTTATAAATTACTACTTCCTTGTGAGGAATGGGATAAAAAAGGCAGCAAGGGATTTTAAGGCACAGAAAATCTATTATGATTCTAAATCAAGTCAAAAATCCATATAATGTCAAGACACTCTTCTAAATTGGAGGCCACAGATGGAAGTACTCATAATTGATTGTCAGAGTTGAAATGAAGATACAGTTTAATTGCATCCTTAAAGCAAATATGAAGGCAGGAAATGTTACAAAAATCTATAATTCTGAATAAAAGTTTTCTGTCCCAAAACACACTAAAAAAATTGGGTACTTATCACCACTAGAGAGGATCATTTCACTTCAGCTATGTAGGCAGCCATAAAGGAATGCTATGTACCTAGGCTGTAATGTCATTTTCAGGCTGGCAATTTTTTGGTGTGCTGTCTGATTAAAGGGTGCGAACAGAGATGAATATTTACCTTTTGGTAGGCACTAGGAATTTCTAGGATTAAAGTGGACTAGATTTTACAGCAGTTTTAAAGAGAAATGTTACATAACCAAAAGTGAACAAATAACTCTTGCTTACACATATACTTTTTTTTTTTTTTACAAATTTAAATAATCACAATTAACCCTTCATTGCTATTAACATTACTGATATCTCCTCTCTTAGTGCCTGTCTTTCAAGTAAAGTAGCTGAAGAGCCTGAGGTAGATTAAACTCATGGGTTTTCAGTTTTTAACTCAAGGCAAACAGATAGCTTTTAAACACTGAAAGCAAGAAGAGATCACTATGTCTAGGACCTTGCTTCAGTGTTTTCTGTCTTGTATTGGGAACGTTTTTACCCCACTTAGACTATGGAACTGTAAGATTCTGAGAATTTGAGAGCTGCTTGCAGCCCAGACATAACTTGGACTTTGTGAGTGAATTCCAGAAACATATCAATAATGTCTGAGTATCTTTTTGCTAAATCCATATAAGAAAACAACAGCACGCAGTTTCCAACTACAGAGTTTGTCCTAATGTATATTCTCTCCCACTCTTCTGTAAAATCATGCAGTCCTGTTCAAGCTGACTATTGGGAAGACAAACTACCTCTTCGCAGAGGGGATTTGTTTAGCCAAGCCAAAACCCAGACCTTTCTTGATAAGGATATTCAGTGATAAGGAAAAATCACATGCCAGTCCTTAGCCCTATGTCTGGCCTAGGATTTAGATGCAGTCCAAGTCTCTGAACATCCTCTGGAACACGGTCTGAGGAAGCCTTTTAATATGACCTGGAGTGTTTACAATGTGGATATTAGGAGAGTTTTGCTGTTAAGGGAAGAGATGAACTCCAGTTTAACAGATGGTATATCCCACTGAATTCAGCAGGTGGCTGAACAAACCTGTGGAGAAATAAAAAGGCAAAGAATTCATGTGAACTTGCACAGCAAAGGTTTGATCCAGATAGATGTAGAAGCCTACAATGAGACTTTTTGAAACTACTGAACTGTGGTATAACAGCAAATGTCAGCAAATGTGTGTCTACACAGAAATATATATACATCTGAAATATAAGTATATATGTACATATATATTTAAAATATTCAGTAAGTAGCATCGGTTTATTAGAAAGCATTCAATGTGTTGTTGTATATATTTGCAATTATAATATTTTGTCTAAACACAGAATTTGGCATTTTACCAAATAAAAAATCTTATCTTCTAGAGGTACCATGCAATGGTTTATAAAAGGAGAAATTAACATAACTATGAAGTTGATTGCTACTGCTGCATCCAATCTTCTGGAATACTTGCTGCTACTCTCTAGGCATCTGTTATTGTATCACATTTATTTCATTAAAAAAAAAAAAAAAAGCAGTATTTTTAATTTAGGTATAAATCAATTCATGCGTAGTTGTTTGGAAAAATAAACCTACAGACACCTTGGAAGACAGACAATAGATAGATTTTTTTGGCTGAGAATGTAATGACCTTTATAGAATCATAGAATGTTTTGGGTAGGAAGGGACCTTTAAAGGTCATCTAGTCCAATCCTCCTGCAGTGAGCAGGGACACCTTTAACTAGATCAGGTTGCTCAGAGCCTTGTCCAGGGATGAGACATCTACCATCTCTCTAAGGAAAATGTTCCAGTGTTTGACCACCCTCATTGTCTGTTAAAACTATAAAGGAAACAAGACAGTTACTAGGGCTAATATAAAAAAAGCATCTAGGAAAAGTTTATTTAGCAATTTTGGATTCCAAAATATATGTAGATGGAATTAATTCTTGCAATAAAAGAAATAGATAAATAAATAAGTAAGTCTTTGACTACTGCATCTTAAAGAATGCAGATTTTACTAGTGGAAAAGAAATGTCATTAACCTGAAAGGACAGACCCTGATGTTGCCTTGTCCATTACCATAGTTGTAGCCATAAGAAGTTAGCAGATATATCTGCATGTTCTTTGTGAAAAATTCAAAATTAAATTCCACAGAAATATCTGACAATGATGTGCAGATAATAAAAACTCCAGCAACTGTACACTTGGAATGCATTTACTCAAAGTAATCATTATTTTATAATCACCTGTTATGAAAATCAAAAGCAGATATGATATCAATAGTTCATAGCAAATACAGTAATAGTCAATATTTGACAATTTGTCTTTCTAGTAAAAAAGATGTGAAAGTCACTTGAATAGCTAGCAAAATTATTGCTATAAGATGGAGTGGCAACACCAAAACTTATTATTTCTATTTAAGGTGTGTTGATTATCATGGAGTGATATGAAGCATTTTGGTATGAAAGATAGATTTTGTCTTTTCTTTCATTGCCTTTTGAACTGTTATGTCAGCCTGCTGCAATTGCAGGCTTGCAAATCCTCTTCCAAGGTCATAGGAACAACAGAGCTTGGACTTTTGGCTTCTTTAAACAACTCTTACCAATTTTTAGTTTTGGCTATCACAAACTATGATCGTAATACACAGGATATAATCTGATCTCTTAATTTCATTATCAATATTTCAGAGAGATTTTTTCACTCAAATGAGTTATGAACATGCAAACTGACTGCAAGGTTGCTTAAAATGTTAGTAAACGTTATGTGCAATGAGCACTGGTCATCTGCTAACATGGATTTAGATGATCACCAATGAAGGACTGAAAAAGTAATTTAAGAATATAATTATAATCTTCAAAAATATGAAAAAAGCTTTGGTCCTTAGTTCAGTTCAGACTAATTATCACATACAGCTGCTGGTCCAAACAGCTGTGAGGGGCTGCAGCTGTGAAGGGCCAAAGCCAGGATAAACAACTGAACCAGCTAATGAGATATTTGATACCATACTGAGTCATGCCTCTATATATAGGGTAGGCCTGGCCTGGCATAGGAACCTGATTTTGATTTGGTTCAGTCTGTAATTTCAGTGCAGCTGGAGCAGGGAAACTTGGTATCTTGAGCACAGGTAGAGTCTTCACACCTTCTAGTACTTGCTTTGTATATAATTTCACTGGTACTATCATTAGTACTGTTGTTTTCTCTCTTTGTGTTGTTTTATTAAACTGTCCTTATCTGAACCCCTAGGGTCTCATTTAGTTTTCTTCCTCCTGATTCTCCTTCCCACCCCACAGGAGAGCATGTCAAGGGGAGGGTGTTGGTGGTAGGGGGGAAGAGTGGACAAGTGACTGCTTGGTGTTTAGCTGCCAGCAGAAGTTAAACCATGACAGCTTCTTTAAAAGTAGATAGTGAAAATCAAAGGTAGACATGCAGAGTTAAAAAATTACTTCAGAAATATCCTTGTTATAGGAAATTATAGTTAATCACATTATCTAGGGATACTGGGATCTTCACATTAGACCTTAATTAAAACAGACATTCAGACAATAACAGACAATATCATTCTATCAAACCTAGTCTAGACCCACTTGGTTATGCCTCTGAGCAGGGATCTAGATGAAATAATCTCCTGAAGACTCTTCCAAAATTATGTTTCTATGACTGCATGCAGCTCATTGTTTCTGTTCTGAAATATGACATCTTATGTATAAACTGTGAAGAGTACTGGAATATCTATTAATATTTCCTAAATAAATCCTTTGGAGAAAAAAGTATTATCTAAAGCTCTGTCTGCTACTTTTGTAAGACTGAAACAAAAGGTATGCTTAGAGAAGCTGATTCTGAGCACTGTTAATTATCTGTGTTGGTGCCTCACACTTCAGTACCATTCAGAATCGCAGTATTGCACTGGACTATTTTTTTCTCCCTAAGAACTGGTTGTTCTTGTGCTAACTAAGTTTTGTCTTTTTTGACTAATTTTGTTTGTTTGTTCTTTTTTTCTAGTAAGCCTCAAATTACTTTTTCCTTAATATTACTGTTCATTGTTACTGATTGCATTTTTAGATGAAATAAAGAATTCTAAGCCTTTGCTTTTCTTATACCTCTCTAATACATTGGTGTGTATTCAATGTTTTATGCTTTTACATACAAAAAAAAAAAAAAAATTGGTAGAATAAGTCATGTTATTGGCGATATAAAAAGAAAACTGTTAGTCATGCTAGAAAGTCGGATCATTGTCTTTTGATCTAAGTAACACTATTTCTGCCTGAGATACATTCAAGGCAACTGTATAGGAGTTGAATTGTTTAGTCTCCACTGTTTGTCCTTTTTTAAAAAATTCTAATTCTTACAGGGTTTTTGTTTGATTGTTTGGTTTTAAATCATTTGCATACAACATAACCACAAGCTTATGGCTGTCATTTAAAGGTAAATATGATATTACAAACCAATATGTTGAAATGAAAATATGCACAACCTACTTTAGCAAAGAGGAAGAAACAGACTATGCAGAAGTAGCTCATGAATAAGTTTAATAGATGTAGAGGGCTCTCTGAACTAAAAATAAAAAAAGAGCTGGTTTTAAATATCATTAATGAGGAGAAGCAAAAAAAGTCAGTTATTAGAAAAACCAGAGATATAATCTTTTCATAACTGTAGTTCAGCTTTTTCAAGAAGTATCATTAGTATCTAAATTAGTAATAGCTTCACTGATCTAAGGAAACATGAGATTTTTGCAAGATATGCCAGTGCACTGGAGCATTATAATCTTGAGTCCTTAGCTCAGCAAATGGAATGCTAAAAGTCTTTGCATCATTATGGCTTAATCTAATATTTCTGTCAGCCCACTGCCGTATTTTAGCAGTGCTGTGCAGAGACAATTGGTCATAAGTAAGTGATCTTCAGTACTGAAAACACTGGCAGTGAATTGATCTTGTTTTTCCCCTTCTTGATAATTCAAATTACATCAACACAGAATATGCATCAGGAAGACACATCTGACCCTCAGGCCAACAGAGTGAGAAAAAATGCACTCTGTTCAAGGTGAGTCTGTCCAGTTTAAAATAAAGTGTACAAAGAAATAGATGCCCATTTAAGTAATCTTTTATGGAATGATGTTGAGTATATCAAAGCTATGAAGTATATTGTTAGAATGTGCAAGGACATTTGAAGACGCAGAGCCTATTAGGGTAGGATTGGAAGATGTTAAAATGTGCAGAAAGACCTGAAGGTGGTGCAGTCTTGGTTGTGATGTCTGCTGGTAGATGTTTCCCTTGTCATGAGCCGAGCAGATAGTCAACAAAATCAAGACCATAGATTGATCTCTGAATTTAACCAGCAAATGTGAAGAGCAACAAGATAAAGCAGCCAAGATAAAGGTCATAGTACAGGGTTTAATATTCCATGGAAATAAGAAGGGGATGAATTATGAGTTTAAGAAGTTTCCTATCAAACAATTATACATCAATCTCAATCTTTACTTCTAATAAATTACGTGGTTTTTCATTTTTCATTTCCCCTTTTTGTCATCTTTAATTTTATCCAACTTTCTAGATTAAATAATTAACTTACATCTCAGAACAATAAAACCTCTATTTCAAAGATTTTTTGAAGACTCACAGTTGCATTATAAGGATACAGATATAACATGGGGTCTACTCATGGATATTCATAAAGAAATTTGGTAGCAGGAGTGGATTCAGGCACACCATAATTGGCATGAATCATCTGCAAGTTACATAGCTCTAGTGACCCCAACAGTATGAGGATTCCAATTAAAAAGAATTGTAAGAGCTCTCATTCACAAGTACTTTCTACACATAAATCTATAATTACAGAAGATCAGTTGCTTACCATACATCAAGGATGCCCACATTCTATCTACACACGGACACTGTTGTGGCACACTAGATACTTTACCTGAGTTAAACAGAATCAATAGAATCATTTAGGTTGGAAAAGTCCTTTAAGATCATCCTGTCCAACTGTAACCCTAACACTGCCAAGACCACCATGTCTCTAAGTGCTACATCTATGCATCTTTTATATACCTTCAGGGATGGTGACTCAACCACTTCTCTGGGCAGCCTGTTCCAATGCTTGACAGCCCTTTCAGTGAAAAAATATTTCCTAATATCTAATATAAAGCTCCTTTAGTTCAATTTGAGGCCATTTCCTCTTGTCCTATGGCATTTTACTAGGTATCACAGGGTGTCAGAGGTTGGAAGGGATCTTGGCGATCTTCAAGTCCAACCCCTCTGCCAGAGCAGGATCATATAATCTAGCACGGGTCACACAGGAACGCAGCCAGGTGGGTTTTGAAACTCTCCAGAGAAGGCGACTCCACAGCCTCTCTGGGGAGCCTGTTCCAGTGCTCTGTGACCCTTACAGTAAAGAAGTTCCTCCTCATGTTAAG